>WEZZ01023354.1:203749-218801 GCA_013400585.1 Chloropsis cyanopogon | reverse complement strand
AGAGGATGAGAGGATATTCGGTTTTCTTCGCCCTGCTTTGTGACAAGATGTTCTGGTTTGTCACTGGAGGTGTCACTGCTGCGGGAGCGCTCGTGCCGAGCTCGGAGCATGCTGCTGAGGGCCAGCCCCAGGAGGTTTCTGGAGCAGCACCTTCTCTTGGTGGAGAGCGCAGAGCAGCAGCGGCCGGCTCGGGAACCGCTCCCGAATCCATTCATGACTGAGGAACCTCCCGCCCCAGCCGAGCCCGAGCTGCCGCCCTCCAACCTCACCAACGCCACGGACTGCGGCGAGGAGATCCTGCTCTATGGGGACACCGAGAAGGTCGTCATCGGGGCCGTGCTCTCCATCATCATCCTCACCACCATCGCCGGCAACGGGCTGGTCATCATCTCCGTGTGCATCGTCAAGAAGCTCCGGCAGCCCTCCAACTACCTGGTGGTGTCCCTGGCCGCCGCCGACCTGTCGGTGGCCTTCGCCGTCATGCCCTTTGTCACCATCACGGACCTGGTGGGGGGCGAGTGGCTCTTTGGGAAGGTGTTTTGCAACGTCTTCATCGCCATGGACGTGATGTGCTGCACCGCCTCCATCATGACCTTGTGCATCATCAGCGTGGACAGGTAAGGCAGGGCCGGGCCGCTGCCCCGCGCTCGGGTGGGCTCTGATGTCCGGGGTGTTTGGGGAGGTTGGGAGCTGCTAAAATGGTGTTCCTGGTTGGATCAGTGCTCCTGGAGGTGTTTTTCCAGGTGATGAGGGTTTTCTGTGGGAATTGAGTGCCTCGTTTCCTTTGGAAGAGCTGGGCTCAGGGTGTTTTCTCAAGTTACTTCCCTAAGTAACTTCCTTAGTCTTCCCCCTTTTGGCAGCTGCTTCACAGTGTTCCACAGAGGAACAGCACCTGACCTGCTCCATGGACGGTGCCTGGGCCATGAAACCATTCAAGAAATCAAAAAAAAAAAACCAAAAAACCCAGATGCACTTGGGAAATCCAGGTTCCAGGGCTTCAGGAGCCAATCCTGTGGGATTCTCTGCTGCTCCCTGCACTAAGGATGTCAGCAGCTCCCCACACCCCATCCCAAGATCCCAAACCCCCTGGTTTAGCTCAGCGAGCACATTTGTGAGGATTTGCCGGCTTCACCTCCCACACCTGGAGCTGGGAGGGAAAGGCTAAGCCTGCCTGGCAAAGTGTCCAGGCTTGGACAAGTCAGCACCTTGGTGGCTCTAATTTTAGCAGCTGCGTCACCGGGGCCATCGCGCTGACGAGCCGGTGGCCGGGGCTGACGTGCGCTGCCTTCTCGGGGGGTCGCTTTGGGCTGGGCTGCTTTGGGAGCAGCAGCTCGGGGAAGGGACACATCCCACATCTGAGATGTGCTCTGTCAGCTGTGCCAGGGTCACCTGTGCAGGTGTGACAGCAGGTGACAAAGCAGAGAGGACAGAGAAAATCCTGCTGCTGCTGCTTGACATCCCCCCGGGGCAATCCAGCAGCGAGTCCTGCTCCCAAGGCTTCATCCCCACCTGCCACTGCTCCCCTGGGAGCTGCAGATCCACAGCCCTGGGCAGCTCAGAGCTGCTGGTAGAGAGAAAAACTCCTGCCAGGCCACAGGCAAGGGTCAGCTCTTCTGCTGAACTTGCTTTATTTTAATAATTTTCCTGTTGGGAAAAAAAAAAAAAAAAAGCAGGTGTGCTCAGAGCTGGCAGGAGCCTGACTCTGTGACAGGGAAGGGATGAAATGCAGGAATGAAATGTGTCAGTGCTTCCTCCCGGTGGGTGAGGAGCAGGGAAGTGGCTACACACTGACCAGACTGGCTTTGCTTGAAAATTTCCTTTTTTCCTCTTTTCCTCTTTTCCTCTTTTCCTCTTTTCCTCTTTTCCTCTTTTCCTCTTTTCATCTTTTCCCCTTTCCTTTCCTTTCCTTTCCTTTCCTTTCCTTTCCTTTCCTTTCCTTTCCTTGCCTTTCCTTTCCTTTCCTTTCCCCTTTCCCCCTTTTCCCTTTTTCCCTTTTTCCCTTTCTCCTTTCATTTTTCCTTGGCCAACCATGTCAACAATTCTCCCCACGCCATCCCAAGTCCCCAAAAACCTGATGCATGCAATCCTTTCCCCTTTCTTTTTCCTTTCCTTTTTCTTTCCTCCTTCTTCCCTTCCCCTTTCCTTCCTCTTCCCCTTCTCTTTCCATTTCCTTCTCCTCCTTTCCCAACCAACCAATCCCAGCCCATTTCATCCCAACCCTCAGAACAACACTTTTCCAAACACACACCCAAATAGGAGAGATCTTTCCCCAGAAATCCTTGCCATGGGTTCCCCTCCTCCATCACGTCCCTCCTATCCAGTGTCACTGCTCTGGGGAGCAGATCCATACCCGAGGACACCATGCAGGCACATCCTGAGTTGGAGTCACTTTGTCTTTCCTAGGAAGGAGGGAGGGAAAAGCTTTGTCCCAGGAGGTTGTCGAAGAGCCTGGATTTTCTGGCGTGGGCTTGTCCCTCATGTGTTGGCACAGGAACTGCACCATTATTTACTCCCAGAACTTCATCCTCACCACGCCACAGGCCTGATGGGGAAGCTGAGTGGTTGCCTGGAATGTATTTCCAGCTGGGAAAGGAGGAAAACAGCAAGGATTGAGCAGAGGGAAGGGGCTGGACAATCCCCCCAGCTGTGCCCACCCAGCTCTGGGTGGGAGGAAGGACAACCTTCAAGTGGAGGGGGCCTGTAGGGTCAGGCTGTGCTGGGGCTTGAGGAGGGCATGGGAATTGTTGGGATGTCCTCTGGTGAGTATTAGAGGAGGAGGAGGAGGTGACTGGGGCGGTGTCCTGCTGCTTTCCCCCTCAAGGATCCCCAGGGATGGGCTGGGAGTTGTGTGAACCATCCCAGAGCAGTGTCTCAAGCATCCTGTGCAGCATCACTGCTCCACATCCACCCAGCATGCTCAGGCAGTAGATCTGAGGATCCAGGACCATGCCTGGATCTCCACTTTTGGGGCAGGATTTTTGGTTTGACTCTTGATGGAAACATCTCCAAAATCATAATTCTCAATTTTTATGCTGATACAACCAAAAACCAAAAGCACAATGACAGCTGAGCTTGCAGAATCCCTGAAAAACCTCCTCCAAAAGAGATTAAATTGTTATTTCAGTGAGGCATCAACCCAAACCTCCCCCAGTGATGGGGACCAGCTCTTCCTCCTGCCCTGTGAGGAAGAAGAGGAAAAGCCCTGGTGCTTCTGGGAAATAGAAATATTTCCTCTGGTTCTGTCCTGAATCCAACTTGGTCAGCACTGTCAGATCTGTTCCTGCCAAGGAGGAGACCCTGTTTTTATTGATGGCTGAAGTGTCCTCAATATTTTGCTTAGCTTAGATGGAAAAGCTACTTGGTTTGCCCAGGATGATGAGGACTATTAAAATGTAGGCTGCTGTTATTGATTATTAATGCCGAGGGCTTCCTAAAAGCCTCTCGATTGAAGCTGGTAGAACTAATCTTGTCTGAGGCGAGATTTGATTGATTTCCTTTGAAATCAGAAAAGAAAAATGCTGGAAACATCCATCTTCCTCTTATATTTTCCTTATGTAAAAGCCTGCCAATGTTGCAGATTTTTTAATGTCACAAACCAAAAACAAACCACCAACAAAAAAAAGATCCCCTCTTTCGGCTGCTCAGCTTTGATGAAAGTCTCCATAAAAATGCCAAAGAGCTGACAAAAGGAGCTCCCCAAAGCCCACACATCACTTCTGGCATTCCTGGTGGAGAAAAAAACTCGCAATCCACTTCCCAGGCAGCTCTGCTGGGGCTCTGCCCTTTCCCTGGCAAGTATTTTCCACCCAAAATCAGACTATATGCTCCAAATTGGGGTCACCCTGAGTAAAAGGATGCCTCCCAAAAGTCAGTGGGATGAAAACAGCATTTTGCTGGATTGCTTTTCCCATGTCCTTCATCCAAATGTTTCCCAGGCTGAGTAGATCCCTGCTCTGTATCTGGGATGGATCCCTGGGATGTTCCACCAGCTCTGACTTAGGGCATGGGCAGGTGTAGCAGCCTCCAGCTGCTCTTTGTTTCCTCCTCTCCTTCAGCAGGATGGGGCAGGAATAGCATCAGCTTGGAAATGAGGGAAAGAGCTTATTTTGGCTGCAGAGGAGGCATGGAATTGTGGTAAAACTGTGGGGTCAAGGAAACCCTAATTCTGGGCTCATTTCTCCTCCTGTGTGAGTGGAAATTCATCTTTTCCCAGTTCACCAGCTGCAGGATGGAGAAAGGGGCACCTCAGGGAGGTGTGGGTTGTTTTTATTGTTTAATCCCTGGCATAATGACCCAACAATTGAAGGGGAGCTACAGGGAAGCCACAGAGGGACTTTAAATCAGCAAATGTGAAGACACGACAGAGGCAGGGTTAGATGGGAGATAGGGAAGGAATTGCTCCCTGTGAGGGTGGGCAGGCCCTGGCACAGGGTGCCCAGAGAAGCTGTGGCTGCCCCTGGATCCCTGGAAGTGTCCAAGGTCAGGTTGGATGGGGCTTGGAGCAACCTGGGACAGTGGAAAGTGTCTCTGCCCCGGGGGTGGAACTGGATGGGATTTAAAGTCCCTGCCAACCCAACACAACCCAACCCAACCCAACCCATTCCATGATTCCCACTGAGTGTAGAATAAACACTCTGAATTAGGTTATTCACGGGGTTTGCTGGTGCAGCCCAGCCTGGGGCAGATCTCCCACCCCACAGCCAAGGGGCTGGGATCTGTAGGATGAGGGATGTGGCAGGAATTTATTGCACCTGGGATGAGCGTCTGCACCATCAGCTCAGCACGGTGGGGCCCTGCAAATCCTCACCAAGTGCCCCTAAATCCTGGGAACTGCCTTTTGTTACCCTATTGCCCTAAACTAGATTAGCAGCACGAAATACACACACACACAGAGAAAAACTAAAAAAAAAAAATGCAAAGGGAGAGAATTCCACTCGAGTTCCACCGCCTGTCAGCGCCACCTCGCCTCCTGTAAACGCTGCCCTATTTTGAGGGCTTCCTGCTCGCTTCAAAATTATTACAAAGACCTCAAAACGGCCCCGTTTCCTCCAGCAGCCGTGGATGAAATGTGTCAGCTTTGCCTGCTTGTTAAACCTCGTCACCGAGCGTTCGCCTCGGTTAGCGCGTAAATTCCTTGAAGTTTCAGCAAATCCCAGGCGGATCGGCTTCCAAAGAAACACAGTAACAGCGTAAGAGAGGATGGCACACAACACAGCATGGATTGACTGGCAAAGTTCTCAGCTTGGGTATCCAGAGGGGTGATTTTTTGGGGGTGGTAATTTGGGAATTGCAAGAGCAGAGCAGAGTTTTCTCTCAGCCTGGCTCCATCAAGAGCCATCAGGCGGGAATGGGTTGCACAGAGAAGCTGTGGATGCTCCATCCCTGTAAGTGTCCATGGCCAGGTTGGATGGGCTTGGAGCCACCTGGGATAGTGGAAGGGGGTTGGAAATGGATAATCTTGGAGATTCCACCCAACCCAAACCATCCTGGAATTCTCTGAACATAGATGGTCACAGAGAATTTTGGTTGGGTCCTGTGAACTAAGGCCAGCTCAAAAAAAAAAAAAAAAAAAAAAAAAAAAAAAAAAAAAGAAAGAATACAGAGGAAAATAAGGAAAGAACAACTCAGTGAATGAATTCAAAATCATTTTATCAGGGAGCCAGGGGAGAAGATTTTAGTCTCTCAATTGATTTAGCAGTCAGGAAGGGAGGAGAAATTAGATTTTTTTTATATTTTATTTCCATCTTCTAATCTTGGGGGATGAGCTGGAAAAGCGAAATAATCAGGGAAGAGAAAATCTCCTAACACAGTAAGACTGACTGTCAGAAAAAAAATGATACAGCAGAGGTAAAATTCTCCACAGATATTTTCCTTTATTTTTGTTCAGCTTTCAGCAGAAAGTACTCATAGAGCTGCTGTTCTCACTGCCCCTCTGGAGTGACACCGTTTATCCAAGAACAGTTAAGAGGTGATGTGTTCCTGCCTAAAAATTCCTGGCAGCAGGAGATTGGAATCAAAAAGGCTGTAAGAGAACAGAAATCCATATGAGTGGCTCGAGGTTTTTGCTGGATTGATTGGAGCTGAGTAGCAGGCAGATGTTTTCCAGGGGGAACGCCGGCTGACAGCGGCCAACTTCCCCCCTAATTTATTGCTTTACAATTCTAATTTACCAACAGCTGACACAATTTCTTTAGCACACAAAGCTCTCCAATAAAACAGGATAGTTCATGTTTACACCCCCTAGCACAACGAGGAGTTGATGGTGGGAGCAGCCTCCACCTCCTTCCAGGCAAAATAACAAGATAACTCCTAACCCCAGGGGTCAGGACTGGGGAATCTGTGGGTCACCAGGTGTTTTTGGGATCTCCTACTCTGAACTCCACTCATTTTCCTCTTGAGGGAGAGCTGGACTCCATCACTTTGGCAGCTACTGGCTGTGCAAGCGAGCAGATAGCCCCAGCTGCTTGGTCATTCCTATTTGAGTTTCCAGAGGCCAACAACTTTCAGGGAGTTATGGAGAGCCAGAAGGTTCCCCCTGAGCCTCCTTTGCTCCAGGCTGAGCCCCTTTCCCAGCTCCCTCAGCCATTCCTGCTGCTCCAGCCCCTTCCGCAACTCTGTTCCCTTCCCTGGACACTCTTCAGCCCCCCAATGGCTTTCTTGTCATGAGTGGCCCAAAAACTGCCCCCAAACAGCAGTGTCCACTCTCCAGCTTTGCTTGCAGGGCTCATCCAGACACATCTTTTAGTCTTCTCAAAGGCAAGATTATTTCTTGCTCTCCCAGGGTCATCTTAGCTGCAGGTTGTATTTCTTCACCAACAAGAGAAGGCTGTAGTGCTTCCCACTTCCCATTGAACACTGCTAGGAGTTATTCCCTTCATCTGGAATCCGTCCTGTGGCACATCACTCTGAGCATCACCCACCCCACTCCTGGGTGTCTCCTTGGGAAGGGCAAAACTCTGGAGTGAGTCATGTGCCAGGGCTGGAAGCTGTTACATTTTCTCTGTACAGAATAGTGCTGGTGGAAAAATAAAATTCTTAAGGCATTTTTTACTCCTGAAAATGAAGCTTTTAAAGTATTTTTATTCCCCAGGAGATGATGCAGAGTTTGGACTGCACTCAGAAGCTCCATGACACCTTGTGTTATGGACACCCCATCCCTGGAAGTGTCCAAGGCCAGGCTGGTCAGGGTTTGGAGCAACCTGGGATAGTGGAAGGTGTCCCTGCTGATGGCAGGGGGTTGGAATGGTCTCTAAGGTCTTTCCAACCCAAACCATTCTGTGATTCCACGCATGGGGTGATTACAAGAAAATGGGAAATAAATTGGGGTGGTTTAGTCAAGAGATCACATGCCTGGGGAGATTTTTGTTGCTGTTGTATTAGGAACGGGAAGAAACAATGACATTGACTCCAATGCTCTGGAGGCGTGAAGCGAAGATTTATTAGGAACTTCAGATATTTATAGGTAGGATCGTTCACCCAGAACCTGACTGGTTCTCAAACAACACCCCTCACACAATTGGTCAGTCAGGAACAACACCTTCTTTTCTCATAAACATCATGTACAACATTTCACATGTTCACAAACACTAGGTGCAGAGACTAAGATAAGAATTGTTCTAATTCTTCTCCGAATGTTCTCTCAACTACCCCAGGATGATGCCTGGGAAAGTTATCAGTTTCTTTCTCTGCCTAATGCTGTTAGCATCCACAGATTTTCATTTGGTGAATTAATTTTTTGTCCCCTCTGAGGGCCAAAATTCTCTCACGGCTGATTAGGAATGAAAACAACACCCACTCCTAACCCCTGACAACTCCTGTTCCCGCAGGTACCTGGGCATCACGCGGCCGCTGACCTACCCCGTGAGGCAGAACGGGAAGCTGATGGCCAAGATGGTCTTCATCGTGTGGCTCCTGTCGGCCTCCATCACCCTCCCTCCGCTGTTCGGCTGGGCCCAGAACGTGACGGTGGAGCGGGTGTGCCTCATCAGCCAGGACTTCGGCTACACCGTGTACTCCACGGGCGTGGCCTTCTACATCCCCATGGCCGTCATGCTGGTGATGTACAGCCGCATCTACAAGGCGGCCAAGGTCAGTGCCGAGAAGCACCGCTTCATGAACTTCCCCAAGCACTACGAGGAGGAGGGCGTCTACTGCCTCGAGGCCTCCGGCCGCGCCCACCACAGCTCCCGGCGCACCAAGGCCGTGGAGGAATGCGCCACGCTCTCCAAGCTGCTCCGGCAAGACCGCAAGAACATTTCCATCTTCAAGCGGGAGCAGAAAGCCGCCAGGACCCTCGGCATCATCGTGGGGGCCTTCACGTTTTGCTGGCTGCCCTTCTTCCTGATGTCCACGGCGCGGCCGTTCATCTGCGGCATCCGCTGCAGCTGCATGCCCCTGCGGCTGGAGAGGACTCTGCTCTGGCTGGGCTACACCAACTCCCTCATCAACCCCCTCATCTACGCCTTCTTCAACCGGGATTTGAGGACTACTTTCTGGAACCTGCTGCGCTGCAGGTACAGGAACATCAACAGGAGGCTCTCGGCCGCCAGCATGCACGAGGCCCTGAAAGCCACGGAGAGGCACGAGTGCATCCTGTAGTGCCTGACCCACCGGCTCCTGCCTCTCCATGCCGGGTTCCTCGCTTCCCTGGCCTCCCAGGGGCTGGCAGGAACCGCCCAGCCCCACCAGACATTGCCACTGAGGGTCACAGCCCTTTCCCTTGCCCTGTGAGGATCCGCGGTTTTCCTCACTCTGGGAATAAGTGGAGGGAACTTTGGGAGCAGCTCTTCCTTCTCACTCTGTCCCAGATGGGAGCAAGACCTGGGGGGCTCAAGGTCTACCAACAACTGTGGGCCAGTCACACCACCTTTCTGTGCCTCAGTTTACCCATCTGTTATTGAAGTNGCACGAGTGCATCCTGTAGTGCCTGCCCCACCGGCTCCTGCCTCTCCATGCTGGGTTCCTCGCTTCCCTGGCCTCCCAGGGGCTGGCAGGAACCGGCCAGCCCCACCAGACATTGCCACTGAGGGTCACGGCCTTTTCCCTTGCCCCGTGAGGATCTACGGTTTCCTTCACCCTGGGAACAAGTGGAGGGAACTTTGGGAACAGCCCTTCCTTCTCACTCTGTCTCAGGTGGGAGCAAGACCTGGGGGGCTCAAGGTCTACCAACAACTGTGGGCCAGTCACACCACCTTTCTGTGCCTCAGTTTACCCATCTGTTATTAAAGTTTAAAAAAAGGAAAAGAAACCCTCCCAGCCAACCAACCAAATGAAAAAAAACTCTAAAAACTTGATAAGACTGTGGCTCTCCACCTTCAAAAAGGGCTCTAAGGTCTGTGGAGGGCGCACAAAATCCTATGTAAAGATGACATTGGCTGCACTTCTCTGTGGAATCTGACAGCAGCTCCGTTGTACATCCGAGGCCCCGCGCCATCCCAGCTTATCCGAACCCTTTTCCCCGATGTAATTGCATTTCACACCCTGAGCTCATGTCCAGGTTTGCACGTCAGAGCAGAAATACCAATGACCCCGTTTCCCTCCACACTCTAGCACTGCAGCACTTGAAGGAGACAAATTTGCAGGATGAAACACAAACGAACACGGAGTTTCCTTTATGGTTGGATAGGGAAGTTTGACGTCTCCTCCTCATCAGGGCAATGATCAGAGAGCAAAGCCGGTTGTGTTTATTGGGTTGTACTGTAATTCATTCCCAGACAAGTGACGTGTGTTCATCATTTGTGGCTAATTGACTCCATAAAAGCACGCTTTGGTTGACTACAGAAAAAAAGCATATAATTTCCCTGACAGCTTTACGGTATTTCAGTATGATGTCCAGCAAGCTTGAAAAAAATACACTGAATGATGTTATCTTTTCTAAAAAAAAAAAAAAAAGGTTTGGTTTCCTTATTTTGTTGTAGAATCTTTGGTCTCTGACTTCAAAGTGTCTCTTCACTTTTTTTTGTGGTGGTGGGACTTGCTTTCCTGCAGTTATCTTTTCTCATGATCAGCATTGTAGTACCAAACTAGCAGCCCCACAAACCTTTGCCCGTTTGATCACAGAATCATAAAATCCCAGCATGGTTTGGGTTGGAAGGAACCTTACAAAGTCATCTTAAAAACCATGTGCAGGGACACCTTTCACTATCCCAGGTTGCTCCAAGCCCTGTCCAACCAGGCCTTGGACACTTCCAGAGTAGTTGATGTCTGCTCCAGATCTTGTTGAACATCTCTGGGTTTTTTTTGTCAAAGCCAGACTGCTCAGAGGCGCAGGGAAAGTTGTTTGTAGTCCTCTTTTTACTCCAGCTTTGTTTTATCTGGCATGAGTGGTGTAGTCCCACCTCTGGCACCATCAGGAACTCTGAGGCCTTCATCCATATCTGAGCTGGGTGTTGGATGTCCTGGCTGACTGCTGGTAGGGTTTGGCTTAGCAATCACTATTTGTCCTGTAATGTGCTTTGTGTTCTCATTTGTCCTCTTCTCAGCAGCCATTTCTATCCTGTCTCATTTTAGACCTGCCTTTTCAAGGGATGCCCAACAAGATTTCCAGTTTGGACTGGTGGGTCAGAGCAGGGAAAGCAGCTTGAGCCCACTGGGAATGTCCCAAGGGACTGTGAGGTTGGACACAGCAATGTGCCCAGATGTTCTCCGAGCTCGTGTCCTCACAGATGGAGTCAGAGCTGTGCAGAGGAGCAGGGGAGGTTGTAGCTGCTGTCTCCAGAGGGAGATTTTTAGCACAGAGCAGAGATTTGAAGGAGAACCTAATCAGGAATGATCCTAAAGGATTTAACTGGAGTCCCGCACACCACGTCTGTAGGGCACGCTCTGACTGCCCATCTCAGGACCTGCTGCACAAAACCAACCCCTTTGTCTCCCAGAAAAAACACTCCAGGCCAGCATCTCCTCTGCCACAACATCTCAGCAGCAGCTGTCACTGCTTCTGTCCTGCCACGGGGACATGAAGCTCCTGCAGGCTCCGATTTCTCCCTCGGCTCCTCCAGCTCCTTCCCTGCCCTTCTGACAGAGCTGTCTGCATCAAAACTGACCAGCTGCTAATTCAGGCTGTCTTGGCAGGGTGGAGAGCCCCAAGACAGCTCATTTCACATCCAGCACATAACAGAACCTGCTTGTGCTGCTGCAGTGTATTTATTGCTGTGCCTAAGGTCCTCGTTTTACTTATTTTCTGTGTTAAGGGTTTTCAAACTGCCTTAAAAAAAATCATACTTTTGTTTAATTCCTCTTAACATCCTTATTCTGATGGCATTTCTATCACTCCTTGAAAGTATTCTGCAACAGAGCTATGAAACAATGTTTTACTTTTTATATGAAATCTCACAACTGGCTGTTTTTTCTGGTTTGAGGGTTCTTGCAGAATTAAAAAAGTAAGAGACAGAATAGGATTCTGGATGATCCAAACCCCAAACTTCTTCTAAGCAAGGGATCGAGCAAAACAGTTTCTTTGTCCCAAAAGAAAATTCGGTGTTTGCCTTGACTTGGAATTGAATGTTTTGTTGCACTCAAGGCTTACCTGATGAATGCTTCTACAGCTTAAAATGAAAATATGAAGGAAAAAATTTAAAAGCAAAGCTTTCTTCCCAGAAACAATTCCAGAAGTTTGCATCCAAAAATATTTAAAGACGACAGCTCCACTAAAACAAAACATTTAGCTCCAAAAAATAATGAGACAGGCTGCTTTTCCCAGTAGTGATTGACTCAAGCTTTGAGACATCAGCCTAAACTCTGGCTTTTAAAAGATGAAATTGTGTTTGGATTAAATAAAATAATGTGCATCCAAAGACACCAGGGCCTCTTCCACACACGAGTGAGCACCAACCATTTAGTTAAGCCAGTCAAGATCCTTGTAGATGAGCCGCTAAATCATGCTGAAAATACTCCGTGGGTTTTATTTTTTTTTAATCAGACAGGAATCAATGCTTTTGGCATCTGCAAAAAAAAAAACCAACCCTGGCTTAAAAATAAATCTGAGCCATTTTGAAACTGATTTTAGCGCACACACACACGTGTGCTTAAGCAAACTATGAAGAGAAATTAGCTCTGAAAGAGTCCATATTTAGGCAAAAATTTGAGCTCGGGGAGAAAATCATCAATTTAGGAGGACAAGAGAAACTTTTGTGGACAATGAGAGATTCCCAGCAGGCCAACAGCAAGACAGTGGAAAAGCATGAGGAGCCTTGGGCAGAGAAAATTGAACTAATTCAGGCATTAAATGAGTAGGTCTCAAGTCAGCTTTTTATTCCACTGCCTGTGCAGGAGAGACACAGGAAGGCAGGCAGGGAAATCTGGGGAGAAAAGGCAGTTTTGAGAAACCCTCCACGGGGGGTTGTAGGGTTTTGATAACAACTCTGAGCAAAGCCAGGCTGGAGATGTAGAACCCAAGTAGTAAAATCCTGTGTTTCTCCCCCAGAAAAACCTGAATGTCCCCACTCTGAGCTCAGCACTTCACGGATTAACAGGCAGAGCTGGAGATTTGTAGGGACAGCTCAACAAAGCCACCCCGATCCTCATCTCCTCGGGAGTCCTGCCACCTCCTCCATCTCCTGGGGACAAAGGAATCTCAACCACGTCAGACTGGATGATCCAGCCTGGAGCACAGACCAGTGCTGGACTCTCACAGAGCCAGATTAACAAAAAAAATTGTGGAATCCTTCCCTGTCCCACCTATTAAAGGTTCATCAGCTCCTTGATGGGTCAGGAGTGCTCTTGGAATGTTTAAAAACCTCCAACGCCTGCTGTCCTTCCCCTCTATTTAATTTTTCCCACTCTGTCATCCCGAGGTAACGAGTTCCACAATTTAATTACGTTTTAGGTGAAGAAGTGTCTCCCTTGCCCCTTTTCAACCACCTGCTGAGCAATTTAGGCTGATCCCTGCCTCAGGGAGGAGAATGAGTGATCACCCCTGTTCACCCTCTCCAGCCCAAGTTAAGACCTTGCAGCCTTTGCCACGTTCTTCCTTTTGAAATAAAAATCTGTTCAACCATAGTTCCTTTTTCAAAAATAGGAGATACTTTGGGAAAATTATTAGGACAAGGACAGCCCGGATCATGTGCCTTCCCACCCTTTGCTATGTTCAAGGCATCGAACCATATTTAGTTCAGGAAATTCCCTGTTTATCCATGGTTTCTGTGCAAGGCTCAGTGTATCCAGAATGCCCAATCTTTCATCTGGGATTGGATAACCCCACATCAGAGCCCTCCATGAGCACTGCTGAGCTTGGCTAGCAGAAGGCTGATGGTGGCAACCATCCCCCAAAGGGGGATTTTGGCCAAATTCAAACCTCAGCTTCAGGAACCTGACCTGCTTCTGAACCTGACTTTGCTTTGAGCATGGCACAGATTCAGAAGCCTCCAGGCTGCCCTTCCAACTTCAGTATTTTAGGACTTGGATGATCTGTCTAATTTCCCACTCGATTTATCATCCAGATTTTTTTTGGAAAGATGATTTACAGATCTCCGACCTGCCATGTGAAAAAGCTCCTGCTATTTCGAGTCTCGTGTCAATAAAACTGAAAAGCAGCCACAAGACATTTTCCACCTGTCTCCTTAGGTAAGAAATGGGCTTTATTCTTTATTTTATAGCCATTTTAATCTGGAAATTTTTCATATTCACTATGCAAGATCTTTAGTAGCCTGATTGTTCCTTTTCTCTATCTTGTGCATTACTCTGAGATGGAGTTTAAACTCCGACACCACCAGATGAACAGGCAGTTCACTTTAAAATCATCATATTAAGGCAAAAAGTGAGTATTTCATAGAATCACAGAATGATTTAGGTTGGAAACACCTTAAAGATCACCCAGTTCCCCCCCCTGCCACAGACAGGGACACCTTCCATTGGAGCAGGTTGTTCCAAGCCCCATCCAACCTGGCCTTGAGCACTTCCAAGAAATTTTTCCAGCCCTTCTCAGAACTGGCACCCAGGGAAGGAAGCAGACAGCTCTGCTCTGGCAATTCCACTTTTTTTTTATGACAAAATCTTCCATGTAGAACACACAATGTCAGAAGATAGCAGGAGTTAAAAGATGATATTATACAAATGCTTTAATCTGTGAAGAGCTGGACCTCCCTCACAAACAAGTGTGGAACTGGGTGAGCTTTAAGGTCCCTTCCCACCCAAACCATTCTGGGATTCTCTGAGCTGGAGCTGCATCATGGCTTGGTGTCCCAGAGAGGTGGGACAGGAGGTCTCTCTGCAGCCTAAACTCCCACCAAGGCCTCAGGGAGGATGACACAAAAATCAGGTGAGCTCCACATCCCGTGAAAGCTGGACAAAAACATCACCTGGGTGGGCACGAAAAACCCATCCTGGAGATCTTCCCACCACCACACCTAGAGAAGCTCCCAGGATTTCTGTGCTAACTCTGCTGTGTTCCAGCATCCAAGTGTGGAATCCAAACCCTGAGCCTCCCTCCAAGGGGAGCAGACTATTTATTTATTATTTTTATACTTTTTTATTGTTTCCCAAACTCCATGCTATTTGCTCTTAATTCAAATTACATATTTTATTTCTATTGCCACTGTGCAGATTCTGGCTTTATGCTGACAAGGTCTTGAAGTCTCAAAGAGACTTTTCACCCTTCTCTCAACATTTTTCCACCACTAATCCCAGACTATTTCCAGGCTCGGATCTGGGCAGCCAACACATGCCGGGTGTTTTCCTGCTCCTCCCACCAAGCACACGGACCTTGGACAGCAGCAGTAGGACTCTGCTGCTTCACTACTTGGCAAAGAGCTGCTGTAGCAATTAAAAAAAGCAAAATCTTTACAGCCTGCAGTGTGTGCTGTGCTAGGGGGTAGCTGGAAACTCCCAGCACTCACTCAAGACAATGAAAATTAACTCCTTCTGCATGATGAGAAAAGCTGCCTCATTTGGAGCCACTTTTCCGGCTTCTTTTCCACTCTCAGCTTCACATTTCCAACCCTTTGAGCATGATCAGTGGTCTGCTAGCACAGCAATTAGGAGAAGAGGGAAGCAGAGAGTGGCCAAGTGCCAGACACTTGGTGACAGCGTGTGACAACGCAGCCGTGAGCTCGTAAAT
>WEZZ01023354.1:178866-203461 GCA_013400585.1 Chloropsis cyanopogon | reverse complement strand
ACATCACCTGGGTGGGCACGAAAAACCCATCCTGGAGATCTTCCCACCACCACACCTAGAGAAGCTCCCAGGATTTCTGTGCTAACTCTGCTGTGTTCCAGCATCCAAGTGTGGAATCCAAACCCTGAGCCTCCCTCCAAGGGGAGCAGACTATTTATTTATTATTTTTATACTTTTTTATTGTTTCCCAAACTCCATGCTATTTGCTCTTAATTCAAATTACATATTTTATTTCTATTGCCACTGTGCAGATTCTGGCTTTATGCTGACAAGGTCTTGAAGTCTCAAAGAGACTTTTCACCCTTCTCTCAACATTTTTCCACCACTAATCCCAGACTATTTCCAGGCTCGGATCTGGGCAGCCAACACATGCCGGGTGTTTTCCTGCTCCTCCCACCAAGCACACGGACCTTGGACAGCAGCAGTAGGACTCTGCTGCTTCACTACTTGGCAAAGAGCTGCTGTAGCAATTAAAAAAAGCAAAATCTTTACAGCCTGCAGTGTGTGCTGTGCTAGGGGGTAGCTGGAAACTCCCAGCACTCACTCAAGACAATGAAAATTAACTCCTTCTGCATGATGAGAAAAGCTGCCTCATTTGGAGCCACTTTTCCGGCTTCTTTTCCACTCTCAGCTTCACATTTCCAACCCTTTGAGCATGATCAGTGGTCTGCTAGCACAGCAATTAGGAGAAGAGGGAAGCAGAGAGTGGCCAAGTGCCAGACACTTGGTGACAGCGTGTGACAACGCAGCCGTGAGCTCGTAAATTGTCAGCGCGGCTTGGGAGGGCTTTGCTGGGAGCCTGGGATTTTTCTGCACGGTGCAGACAACCTGAATGTCTCTGTGCACTTCCAGACTCTGCAATTCCTCAGTTATTCCATTCCCAGGACAAAGCTTTGGGCAGCAGCTGCTGCCGTGTGCTGGGGTGAACGTGTCCAGGCAAAGTGGAATTGATGCCACAAAAAAAGGAGGATACAAAGCTCTAGAGAGTGTCCAAAGGAGGGCTGTGAAATGGGGATTGGTTTAAAGGGGAACCCATACCACGAGTGGTTGAGGCCTCTTGGTTGGTTTAGCCTGGAGAAGAGGAGACTGAGGGGTCTGGAGCTCCTCCTGAGGAGGGACAGCTCTGCTCTCTGCTCTCTGTGACAGCACCCAGGGAATGGCTGGAGCTGGGTCAGGGGGTTTTATTTATGTTGGATATCAGGGAAGGTTCTTCCCCCAGAGGGTGCTGGGCACTGCCCAGGCTCCCCATGGAATGGGCACAGCCCTGAGGCTGCCAGAGCTCTAGGAGAGCCCCAACAACTCTCCCAGGGATGCCCAGGGCGGGATTGTTGGGGTGTCTGTGCAGGGCCAGGAGCTGAATCCTTGATCCTGGTGGGTCCCTTCCAGCTCAGGATATTCTGTGGTTCTTTGGTAAATTAGAAGCAATAAGAGGTCATGAGAGTGAAACCTGTGGTTTCCACCAGTCCTTTAACTTCACATTTCCATGCTCCTTCCCATCCCAAGGCTGTGTGCAGGTCTCCTAGATGAGAATTTAAACCCTCAGGTAGGGGTGGCGTGGGAGAGCGTTCAACCTGTTAATTTGGGAATTAACGCTCCAGGATCTTTTATAGAGAGCTTTGGGAGGGTTTTTTCATCTCTCCTTGAAGGCTGAAGGGGAAATATTCCCAATAACAAGCCATGCTTTTTCCAAGCATCACATTTCTATAGCATTGTCAAGCAAAGTCTGGGCTACATATGGAAATGGAGGCAGCTCAAAGGAAACCATTCTGCTTGACTCTCCTTGGAGACATTAATCAGAGTTTTGTGCTGTCACTTCTCAAGAGCCACTTCTCTGCTGTATCTTCAAAAGACATCAAAATGCCAACAGCCCTGAGCAAGAACAGATCCTGCGTGGAAACAGAGGGATGTTGCTCAGAAATCTTGGTTCTGGGATGCAGCCCGAAGGCTCAGCACCCTGGGGACCACCCAGGCTCACCCAGCCCTGCCTCCTGACCTGGGCATGACCTCCTTGGCAAAACAATCCATGGGGAAACACCTCAAACAGCTCTTGGGATAAGATTTGGAGCTGTCTTGGCTCTCAGAGCCAGCTCAGGACATAACATCCTCCTGGTGTGGTGGAAAAGTGTTGGGAGAAGTGTGAAAAGAGCCTTTGAGACTTCAAGACCTTGTCAGCACAAAGCCAGGGCTGTAGAACTGCATGGTGGCCATAGAAATAAAGTATGTCATTTAATAATAAAAAAGCATTTTTCTCTTGGGCACCCAATACAGTTCTGAAAATTTGTTCTAATCCAAAAATCTCTGGCACCATCAGATTTGAGCCCGAAAACCCTTCAGCAGTTATTTCCCACTAGTTCACAATGCAAGGTTGTTTTCTAACAGGCAAACACCCCACAATACATTTCTGAGAAAGGATCTAGGGTTGTGTCTCTGGTTAGAAAAATGATGGCAGGAGTAATAGAGATGTAACAGAGAAAGCAAAAATATCCCTGTGAGAAAAAGCTGCCAGAACCAAAAACCAGGGGAAGAAAAATCCAGCAATTCCAGATGTTTTTTTGAAATCAGAGTGATGTAGAGCCTTTCCACCTCTGATTCTTTTTTTTTTAACAGTGCATCCTTCTTATCAAAATCATTGATATATTTTTTATAAAAGCTTTAAGGAAAATACATCAACAAAGATGAGCTACTGGTAACACTGGAGCCTAGAAAAGAATAAAGCAGTTCAACCATCAGCAAACCAATACATCAACACCATCCCCTTTTTTGGTTTAAATTCTATTATCCAGTGTCCTAAATCCTCAAAAAGAGCTGCAACTGGAGCAGAAACTCCAATAATATTTTGCAATGAGTGAAAAGGTCAGACCTAGAGATGAGCAAGTCTTGGACATGGCCACTGCTGTACACGGTTGTCACCCAGAACGCAGAAGATTTATATATTTGGGAATAAATATTCCCAAAGCAGGGGATGTTTCAGGCATGTCAGGCTTGGGGAAATATTCTTCTGGCAGCCTCCCCACACAGGAATTGGAGTTAATTGGTGAAAATTAACTTTTCTCCTGCCACACCTCACACGGAGATCAGCCCAACCTTCGACCTGCAGCTCTTCTGCTCCTGGATGGAGGAATTTGGGAATAGGGTTCAGGCCATCCTAATGGGCTTTGTCAGCACAGAAACAGGGATGTGGGGAGTGAAAAGGAGCTGAAAGGCCTGAGCTGATGTCCTGTGAAGTGGCCACACTCCCTTTCTTCTCCTGGGTCACATCACAGCACGACAGAGCCGTCTCCTCCCACAGCCCATTGCCAGGGGAGAGCTTTAGGAGCTAAACTCTGTAAGGGATGGTGTCTAGACATTAAAGGCCAGAAGTTTCATTGAATTTCTTTCAGGGAACACCTCAAAAGGATATGGACCTGACTGGCTAGAAAATGAGCTTCTTTTGCCTTTCACAGCCCCTGCCAGCAACGCATTCCCAAATCCTCACAGTGTTTGGACACACAGCTTATCTCCACTCATCTCATTTCCAGAGTCAACAAAACACTTCATCAGAATTCACAATTCTCCATGGACCACAGGAACAGGTGGAAATATTTCATTTTATATTTCTGCTGATGCTTAGGGTATTGGCACAATGCTCCCATTGCAGTTGCTGAGGAGAAATAAAGTTGGGAAGTGATTTCCTTGACCAAACGGAGATGTCTGGTAGGGATGAGATTAATTTCACCCTAAACAAGCTGTTTCTTTCCAGGCACAATAAAGAGAGCCCTGAGGGATTTGCTTAGATGGCAGTGCTGAAGGCACCTGAATTTGATCTGCATCCTCTCCTGTGTAAAACTCTGCCACAGCTAGAGCTGAAAGCGTGTCTTGGAAAGCTGAATCCAAACATTTGGCATGATTGCCCAGGGCTTTGACCCAGAAATCCCACACTGATAAGGATTGCTGTGGTCTGTGTGAGTGACACCATTAAAATCAGACCCCAAAATGGGTTAGAAACCTTTCAATTCCTGACACAGAAAAGTAGGGGGAAATAATGATCAGGAGGAGGCTCTGAGGGCTGGAGCCCTTCTGTTATGGAGACAGGTTGAGAGAGTTCAGCCTGGAGAAGAAAAGGCTCCAGGGAGAGCTCAGAGCCTCTTCCAGGGCCTAAAGGGGCTCCAGGAGAGCTGGAGAGGGACTGGGGACAAGGGATGGAGGGACAGGACACAGGGAATGGCTTCACACTGCCACAGAGCAGGGATGGATGGGATATTGGGTACGAATTGTTCCCTGGGAGGGTGGGGAGGCCCTGGCCCACGGTGCCCAGAGAAGCTGTGGCTGCCCTGGAACTCTGGAAATGTCCAAGGCCGGGCTGGATGGGGCTTGGAGCAACCTGCGATAGTGGAAGGGGTCCCTGCCCTGCAGGGGGGCAGAATAAGAGGGGATTTAAGGTCCCTTCCAACCTAAACCAGTCTGTGCTTCTGTGATAAAATGGATCTTCAATTTGAGGGGAAAACTGAGAATTTCAGTGTTGGCTGGAAGCTCTCCAAGGGTCAGTTTTGGGATGAAGCCAATGCAGGAGATCCCAGTGTCCATCCTGCCCCAGCTGGGTCTCCTGGGGATGTGGCAGGAGATGTCCTTGGCCCAGCACTTGGTTTTCCACTCCTCTGCCAACCTCCACACCTTGGGCTGAAGTGGCCCTTTAGGACAGTCTCGTGGTTTTGAGTGTGACAAGAGCACAAATGCTCAGCTGGACGTGGAAAAGTCCCCAGAGGGGCTGGGAGAACCTCAGCCTTCCTTCAACTGACCCAAAAGAAACATCTCCTGAGCTTTTCAGGCTCATTACTGGCAAATTCAGCTTATTCAGCCTCACTAATGTGACAAATCAGGGTCAAGGCTGACCCAGGAGGGTCCAAGCAGCCTCAAACGAGGTCATCAGGAGAAATCTTTGTTTTAATTCAGGGATTAAAATAAAAATTCACGCTCGCAACATCTCACACACCACCAGGACTAAGTCAATGACACTTCAAAAATATCACAGCTTTTGGAAAGCTGAGAAGACATTATTTGGGATTTAACCAGAAAACATCTCTCTGACTGACACAATGCCACCAGCTGATGGGAAGTTCAGTTCTCTCCCCACCCCCCAATGTCCTATAAAAATAAGTGATGGAGAAGAAAAAAAAGAAAAAAAAGCAGAGAGCTTAGCGAGAAATCTCTTGGCTGTCAAAACATCCATCGGCGAAATGAAACACAATGTGGACACCTCACACTTAGCACTTTTGTTCTTTACTGCCAGAACCAAGGCAGAAATGTTCCAGTTTAGGATGTGGACAATAAATCAAACAGCCAGCCTTGGAGAAGTTCTTGTGAGCACTGAGAAAAGTTACCTTGATACCTACAGAGATGAGACCCACTTACCTCCCTCTGAAGCTTTTATTAAGGCTTTTCTTTGCACTTGTGCTATTTTTTTCCCCACCTCACAATATCTCACGGCAGGTGGGAAGGGGAAAAAAATAGTCTGCAGCCTGGTAATTAACTAGGTTTGGTTTTAACGCCGCAAATTACAGCGAGATGTGACTGTCTCAGGTATTTCTAATGCTCCAATCACTGTCACACCCCGGTGCTCAGTCCCTCCTTGTGCAGTGCCGTTATCTTCATTCCAGAGGAAGAAAAAGGAGGGGGAGGACTGGAGTGACCTCCTGGGCACCCCACAGACACCTTGTGACCCAACACCTGTCTGGGCATACCAACAACAAGCTCTCCCTGTGTTTTTCCCCTTTCAGGAGCTTTTTAGCCCCCTCTCCATCCCAGCCTGGATTGTTTCACCACGAGGTGAAGATCTGGGCAGATTCCAGCTTGGCAGCAAGACCTTTCCATGAGGTGGCTCTTTGTTTTTTTAGCACTGATTTCCTTCACTCCCTGCTCAGGATATTTATAGACAGCAATCATACGACGTCTCAGATTTCACTGTCAAGGCAGGAGGAGGCAAAAATCTTTTTGTCTCCTCTTACAAGAAAAACTCTTCATTCCTTTGCCCTTCAGCTGCTCCAGTTTGGATCCATTAGCTGGGCACAGGTGACCAGCAGAGCATGGACACAAGTGGATGTGTTCTTCCCGTGAGGTCAGAGGAGTTTTTAAAAGGATATGTAGTGATGGAATTGGGGGAAAATGGCTTTAAATTTCCAGGGTGCAGGGTTAGATGGGATGTTGGGAAGGAATTGTTCCCTGTGAGGGTGGGCAGGCCCTGGTGCAGGATGCCCAGAGAAGCTGTGGCTGCCCCTGGATCCCTGGAAGTGTCCAGGACCAGGCTGGACAGGGAAACCTGTGCTAGTGGAAGGTGTCCCTGCTCCAGGGGTGGAACTGGATGATTTTTAAACCCAAACCATCCTGTGAGACACATTAATGTGGGAAACTGCTGTCCACAGCACTGGAACAATCTGGAAAGGGAGGTGGCTGGCACTGGTGCACGCACAGGCCCTGCTCCTCCAACAGATGTCAAAGCAACTTCCTCGACCTCCTTGGCCTCAGGAATTTGAATTTCAAGCCAAGCTACCTAAATTTCCTGTGTATCCAGTCCTAGATACTACTGCTGTTGGTGCTGTCTCACTAGCTGGGCTGTCCACACTTCCAGGACAGGGGAGATCCCAAAAGGAAAACTTCCCCAGGCCCACAGCAGATCCCAAAAAATCCTTCCTGCACAAAGTACAGCTGCAGACTCTGAGAAATTCAGGAGGGGTGTGTGCCAGCCACACACCTTAGGGTTTTTAAAGGAGGGGTTTGGCTCAGAGAGAGGCCCTAACCCCCAAGAAGGGATTTCACCAGGGAAAGCTGCGCTGGAACAAAGCTTGTGTGCCCCACTGCAGCCAGAGAAGGGTCAGGAGCTGCCCTGCAGCCTGAGATTCACCCAAAAATCCCCCAAAGCTTCCTCTTGGCTCCCAGCACAGCCAGGGTTGTCCCTGGATGTTCTGCAGGAAAGGAAACGTGAGGGCAAAGGCAGCTCAGCCACCATCTCCTCCCCTGCCCAGCCTTGCTGCCTCTCACAGCACAACTTCAGGGCTGGAAACAGAGCCCAAAGCTGCTGCCACCTCCAAAATCCCTCCAGACACACCTGCAGCTGCTGAAATACCCACACTGAGGAGTGGGAAGGTCACCTCAGCTCTCTGCCAAGCTCCACTTGTGACATAGTGCCACCCTGACCAGTTGTTATTCTCCCTAAGCTTCTGTTTCTCCTCCAAACCTGAGTGTTTTATCTCCTTTCCCTGATTTTTGGTGGCTAAGGAAGAATATCCATTCTTCCTGATCATGTCCAATATCAGAACTTCCAGTCAGCTCCCAGTAAATCCATTCTGGAGATGTTTCTCCTTCATTACAATCAGGTGTGTGACCAGGCCCAAATGGCAGCCACCACTTGTTAAATATCACCAATGGATATTCCAGGAATTCAACCCAGAGCAGGGAAAAAAAATGCTTTAAAAGCCAATAAAATAAACACATGTTGCATGAAGTGACAGGCAGAATAATCTAATTGCTGAGTTTTAAAAACAAAAGGAAAATCCATCACCTGCAGAAAAGCAAGAGATGTCTCAGAACTCTGCTATTCGCTGCTTAAATGTCTCTTTGATGAGCTCTCTTGTTTGTTTGCTGTGTAACCCACTCGAGTCACTCCATCTCCAGCTCAAATTGCATCTGTGTTTCTACTTGAGCAGAAACACGAGTCACCTTGGAAGGGGCACAGCAGAAAATAATCTATATATATTAAAAAAACAACCATTGGCAAATGTCTGTTTTCGCTAAAACCAACTTCAAGTCACTGTGCTCTCTCAGTAGGCCAAAAAAAAATTGTTCTTTTCTTGGGATTAAAGCAGCTCTCCCAAATGAGGCTGGCTATGATTGACGCTTTAATTGACTGGCACAATTTCATGCTTTAATGACTCTGGGCTCCTCAGTTTAGCCATGAATAAATTTAACTGTTAAGTCCTTGCCTATTAATCCTCCTGTCTGGAAGTTCCTATTCTCCCTTTAAAATGGAAACTCAAATTGAGGAGACTCACCCACATGTCAGGAGCTGGCTGCTGTCATCTGCACACTTCCCCTGCTCACCAGTTCCCCCAGTTGCTTCCTGGACCACCACAACTGGCTGGAAGAGGAATCCAGGTGGGATTTCTCTGGGAGAAGCCCTCAGGAATTTTGGTAGCTCAGCAGCACACTGGTATCTGGTCAGCAATTAGTGGGATAATCAATTTGTCCTGAAATTGATGACCAATAAAGCAGGAAAACCTCTCCTTTCTGGGTTTCCTTTCTGGAAAGCACCTTCTGTCCCCGAGGTGATTAAGTCATGCTTGTAATTCTGCAAAATCTTTTGTATGATAATTAAAGGGAGAATTTTGGGCTGATTTATCTCCTCCTGTCCTATTTTTCCAGTAGGTTTTAACCCTGTGGGTCTTCTCTGAACCCTTTTTCCCTGGTTTATAGGATCTAGTAGCAGAGCAGGGTGAAATGCAGCTCCCAGGCAGGCTCCACGTTTCAGGCTGTATTTTTAACTTTTCAGTAATTTTGCTGTTTTATTTTTTTTTCCCCCATGTGTCTAAAACTCTTGATTTAGCAATCACAGCTGGTTCCTGGACTGAACACTTTTTTTCTAGAAGTGTCCTCCTCCCCCTCCTTCAGCACCTTAAGTCAGGGATGCTCAGATTCATAACAGGTTGCAGAGAAAAAAAGCTGCAGCTGAAAATTCAAGCATTCAGTGAAAATTCTGTGAATCCATCACTCCTCAGTGGCTTCTGCTTTCCCATCCCTGTATCACTACATGGAACAGGATCACCCAGGCACCTTTTAGTCTGGAAAAGGTCATCTTTTCCAAATATATATTTGATTATTATTTGAGAAGCATCCCCATTTCAAGGCTTTCCCCACCCAGCCCCACCCAACTCCTTTGTGCTGCTCCTTTTTCCCCAGGGAAATGCTGGGATGCCTGAAAATTCCATGAGTTCATGCCCATGGCAAGGAGGATGCCCTGAAGATGCTCATGGAGGTTTCTGGATGTCAGTGGCTGATCCAGTGGATTACTGGTTTCTCCCAGATGAGCTGGAGGAAAACAAACAAAAACCATGAATGAGCCATTTCTGCAGCTCTGAACTGGGACTTTGGAGTCCTCCATTGCAGGGGGTGGTGTCAGATGTTCCCAACAGCTACAAAAAAACTGCCAGGAATGAAACTCCCTGAATGATCAGCAGCTCTGCCTAATTGAAGGATCTTGGTGGATCACAATTCCTTGCTCCTTGTGCCAAAAAAGACCCAGCAGAGATGTGGGTGGAAATAAAGTGGAAATAAAGTGGAAATGAAGTGGAAATAAAGGAGTGTGTGGTTATTATTTCCCCAAATAATCTCCTCTTCCTAAAAGCTGTGCATGAAGCCTGCAGGCCATCCTATCCCATGCAAATAATCCCACATAAATTTGCTGATTTGATGCCAATTAAACAAAGAGGGGGGGGTACCATTTCCCAAATCCATCCTGTGGCACGTGCATTGTGGGAAGAAGCATTTCAGGAATAGGTTCCCTGCTGTATTTTCCTAATGTACACATGCCTGGATAAATCTTTTTGTGGCATTGAATTCATTATTCCACCCTACCCAGCAGGCCATACCTGGAATATTCCAGGTGTGTCCAGGTTTGGTCCCTGCTGTTCCAAAGAGATGTGGGCAGGCTGGAGAAGGACAATCAAAGGAGTGGGAGGATTGGTTGTGGAAGAGATAAAGAAAACTGCCCAATTAACAGGAGATAACTGCCCCACCTCTATCAGAATACACCCCCCAGCCACATCTTGCATTGCAACCTGAGACATTTATTCCATGGGAACTCCTCAAGTGTGCAAAGGACTCCTGCCCTGTTCAGATAAGGAGAGGTTTGCTCAAAAGGGACCCTGAGACCCCCCCCCAACCCTCCTTGGAAACCCCATCCCAGGGAGGATCTGATGAGGAGGGGATTAGTAGGGATTATCCTGAGTGAGCTGCATTGGACAAATGCTGACAAGCCCCAAATCTGCTTCATTTCTTCACAGAAAAACTTCTGGAGTGAGCAGAAAACATTTGAAAGAGGTTGTGGCGGTGTGGCAGGAGGGGTGGGGCTGCCAAGCCCCTTCTTCTGAGGATTTGCTGGGTCTCTTTTCTCTGTTGGTGGCCCCTACTCTTCTCCTTACAGCCACAAGCACCAGAAATCAACACCCATCGCTGGGCAGGTCCAGCTCTGCCTCCTCCTCAGGGATGAAGCTCATCCTGCTCGTCCTCAACATTCCTGACTCCAAACCCAAGGTAAATTCTCACCTCCTTCCTAAGGAAAAGGCTGCTTCAACTCCAGCCTAACAAAAATCCTGGCAGTGAACAAAGATCTCAAAGTGGAGTTGGGAAAAATTAATTTGCTTGAAGGGAAAACAAACATGGGCTGGGTTGCTCCTGGAGGGAAGGCAATGGGACAAAACTGAGCTGGGAGATGCTTCAGCAGCACTGAAGGATACACAGCCTTTCAAAAGCTCTTGTTGTGAAGAGAAACTGGCAACAGAAACAGACTCTTTTTGTTGGGAATGGTGGGAGGAAGGTAAAAAATAACAGTGGTGGAAAACTTCACCAGCTCTTTTCTACGCCTCATCTGCTGCTTTATTAGTACTCCTAAATCTGTTCTGCTAAGTATAAACATCACCAAATTTACATAAACTTCATTAAAAGCCTGAGTCTCAACTCTGCTGCTCCTGTAGCACACCCAGGAAATGGAGAATTTCAAACTCCTCTGCAGCAAAACAAGTGAAACAAAACAACATTTTAAGGGTGGTTTTGATTTTTTTTTTCCCCATGTGTGTTTATTTATTTCTGCCTTTGTTTTTTTCCTGGTTCACAAGGCTTGTGGGAACTTCTGTTTCCCTTTGAGGTCCTTTCTTCCCAGACCTGGAGCAATGCCTCCCATCTCCTCAGGGCACATTAAAAAAAGAGAAGTCGAATCATGACAAAATACAGAATGTGATGGGCTCTTCTAAGAGCTTTTATTTCCCTGCTGGTCCTGCTGCTCGTGTCCCCAGTCAGGCTGATTGGAGACACACAGAAAACATTCCAGCAGTGCTGGAACAGGAGCATTCCTCTGAGAGATGCTGTGGGATTCAGGATGTGCTGGTGAGGAAGAAGAGGACTCTATTTTTGGCTGGTCATCACTTAAATAAATCCTAAAGAGGGTTTGTGGTTGGCAGTGCTTGCTGGAGACACAAATCTCCCTTTGGAGCCGCTGAAACGTTTGCTGGGATTTGGGGTCATGTCCCAAGTGCACCCAGTGCCTCAGTTTCCCCAGGAAGTTTGACCTTTATCAGATTTAGGCCATTCTATTCATAGAATCACAGAATGATGGAATGGTCTGGCTTGGAAGGAACCTTAAAAATCATCTCATTCCACACTTTCCACTATCCCAGGTTGCTCCAAGTCCTGTCCAGCCTGGCCTTGGGATCTAGAGGCAGCTACAGCTTCTCTGGGCACCCTGTGCCAGGGTTTCATCACCCTCACAGTAAAGATTTTTTTCCTAATATTTCATCCAACCCTACTCTCTTTCACTTTGAAGCCATTCCTCCGTGTCCTGCCTCTCCAGTCTCTCTCCATCGTTCTTGTAGCTCCCTTCAGGCACTGAAAGGCCACAATGAGGACACCCCAAAGCCTTCTCTTCTCCAGGCTGAACAACCCAAATTCTCTCAGCCTTTCCTCCCAGCAGAGCTGCTCCATCCCTCTGATCAGCTTGGCTCTCCCTCTGCATCAGTGCTGGAGCAAAAGCAAGGAGGGAATCCAGGGAAGTGTTTAGATAGGATCGAGTTCACCGTGCTAACGCGATGCCTCTCTCAAGGAGAGCAGACAAATTAAAACATCCTCCCCTTGCCCCATTCCCTGTGGATGCTCTGGCTGGGAGAAACCTGAGAACGCTTCAATTCCACACCAGATCTGCTAAAAACCCAGGTGGACGAGCTGCTTTTGCCTTCAGCAGCGAGGAGCAGGAGGTGGGGGCAGAGAATTTGGGGACGTGCCCTTCCACGAGCAAAGCATTTCCTCCTCGCTCCTGCCCTTCCCAAAAATCGCCTCAAACGCTGCTGGGAACAAAGTGTCCCACTCCAAGATCAGCCCTCACCAGCAATTGCTGCTCCCAGTGGAGCTTCCTGAGATATTCCAGCTTGTGCCTGCTCCTCTCCCACCGATTTGGAGCGCTCCTGACAGCTTGAGGGAGAGGGTGGGATGCTGTGGCTGCAGCTCCGCCGTATGTCCTCAGCCACGCTCCTTCCCCAGCTGCCTCCCCGTGCCCAGGCACCTGGCCAAGGCAACCCTGAACCTCCTGGGGAGCCCTGAACCTCCTGAGCAAACCTCAGGGCTGCTCTGTGGCCACAAACCTTCTCCAGAGTTTCTCCAGAAACTCCCACACGTGCAAAACTCTGAGTTTGAAGTCGGCCGTGAGCTACAACCATGGTGAGGAGCTGATCAGCCCTGATCAGCCCTGGCCTCCCTTCAGCTCTCAGGTGACTTAATGAGATGGATTTATTTAATTAGATGGATTTATTACACAGGTTTAAGAGGTGATCCAAGCCCTGTGATGGAAATCACCTTTCCTGCAATGTTCAGGCAACAATGACCAGGATGCAGCTCCTGTGAATGGTTTGAGAGGGGGGCAGAGTGTAAATATATGGCTTTTGGGAAAACAAATCCTCAGTGAGGGCATTAAGACCATGCCTGTGTGCTCTCTGGAGAGCTGGAATGGGAGGGAACACCAACTCAGTGAAGGAATTCTCTAGGGACCAAGCCACAGGTACCTAAGAAACCCCAAGCGAGGGACAGGCAATTATTTACCAAGGGTGTAATTTCCTCCTTTCTTTCCCAAGGGTTGGATTAAAACTCTTTGAAAAAGAAATTCTCAGCAAAACCCCCTCACCCCTGCACTGAGAGAAGTCTGGACACAGCCCTCAAAGATTTGTAACCCCCCAGCCACAAAACTGTCCCAGAGATAAGGGAGAGGAAACAAAACCCTGCGCAGGAACCGTCTGCAGCAAAGAGCCCTCTGGATTCCAAGTATTTCCTTTCAGCAGGGTAAATGATGTTTTATGCCTATAATTAACTGGGAGCCAGTAGACACTGCTCTGGTTTTAAGCTGACTCAATGCTGTCTGCAAGGCACAATGTGATAAAACAATATTCAAATCAACTTCTTAACCGAGCTGGGCGAGTGACACAATCTGGAGAAGGATGCCAGGAGTAAGTGGAGCTTTGCAAAGCCCCGGGCGCAGGGAGGGATTTCAAGGAGTGTTTTCTTTAAAGAGTTGGTTTCCTATTCACAGGCTCCGAGTTCTGGAGGGGTCTGGTTTCTGAAGCAGCTGAGTTCCTACAGACTCGCTGTAATGTTATTTTTCTAGGAAAAAAAAGTATTCAAAAGTGTTGGAGACAACTGAGGTTGGAAGCCACAGCTGCTGGGAGGTTTCAGTTGGATATTAGGGATAATTTCTTCCTGAAAAGGGCTCTGAACCACTGGCACAGCTGCCCAGGGCAGTGTTGGAGTCCCCATTCCTGGAGGGATTTAAAAGCCAGGTGGATGTGGCACTGGGGGACATAGGTCAGTGGTGGCCTTGGCAGTGCTGGGGGAATGGTTAGACTGAAAAATCTTTGAGGGCTTTTCAAACCTTAATGATTATCTGAAAACCAGGATCCCTGGAAACATTCCAGGCCAGGATGGGTGGGGCTTTGAACAACCTGACCCTGCCAAAGACACCCTGCTCGCTGCAGAGGGGTTGAACTAAATGACCTTTAAATACCCCTTCCAACCTAAACTATTCCATAATCCTCAGGTTTGCCAAGGTTTGGATGAGTGGGACATACTTCCCTTCATTTAGGGGGGGTCTCCATGTTGTCACCTGCTGAGGGGTCCCTGAGGGGTCTCTGGAGGTCGTGGCTGTGCCTCCAGTGGGGCTGGAGAGCAGCTCAGCCCATCCAGGGGCACGGAATGGAAGCTTTTCCCCACAACAAAGTGATTCCACCTGAAGAATTTGCAGCTCCAGCACCTCAGGATGAGCTGCTGGAAGTTTGGCTGATGAGGAAACCTCCCAAAAGCTGGGGGATGGATCAGGAACCTGAAGGTCACCCCAAGAGTGCTGGTGACTGCCTCAGCCACCTCCTCCTGTCCCTGTAGGACATGACCATGCTGCCAGTGGGGCTCCTATGGCCATTAATCCCTATTAATCCCCACTTCTTGGAAAACACAGTGGCTCTGGAGGTGTTTGACTCTTCTAAAACCTGTAACTCTGCCTGTCCTTTAATAGGATTCCTTCCCTTTAAAAGACTCTTTTCTTATTGCTGCATTTCATTATGTCAGAATTGCAAACCCTCACCAGGTTTTCTTTCTGTGTGATAAAACCCAAATTATAAAATAAGACTGAAATTGAAATGAACCTTTTTTCATTTGAATGAAGTGGAAGCGTTTTTCATTGGTCTGATGGAAAATGTTTTTGTGTATGGGGGACTTAGGAAAGCTGATATCACCTGGAACAAAACTCCTTGGTGAGATCACAGATTCCTGCAGAGCTGAAGGCAAAAATCCTCCCCTTAGTTCTGGATGTGGTAGTGGGAGTCACCTCCATGCACAGCCAGCTTTGTTTCCTCAAGAGAGGAGGGGTTTGTTGGNCCCCTTCCAACCTAAACTATTCCATAATCCTCAGGTTTGCCAAGGTTTGGATGAGTGGGACATACTTCCCTTCATTTAGGGGGGGTCTCCATGTTGTCACCTGCTGAGGGGTCCCTGAGGGGTCTCTGGAGGTCGTGGCTGTGCCTCCAGTGGGGCTGGAGAGCAGCTCAGCCCATCCAGGGGCACGGAATGGAAGCTTTTCCCCACAACAAAGTGATTCCACCTGAAGAATTTGCAGCTCCAGCACCTCAGGATGAGCTGCTGGAAGTTTGGCTGATGAGGAAACCTCCCAAAAGCTGGGGGATGGATCAGGAACCTGAAGGTCACCCCAAGAGTGCTGGTGACTGCCTCAGCCACCTCCTCCTGTCCCTGTAGGACATGACCATGCTGCCAGTGGGGCTCCTATGGCCATTAATCCCTATTAATCCCCACTTCTTGGAAAACACAGTGGCTCTGGAGATGTTTTCTAAAGCCTGTAACTGTGCCTGTCCTTTAATAGGACTCCTTCCCTTTAAAAGACTCTTTTCTTATTGCTGCATTTCATTATGTCAGAATTGCAAACCCTCACCAGGTTTTCTTTCTGTGTGATAAAACCCAAATTATAAAATAAGACTGAAATTGAAATGAACCTTTTTTCATTTGAATGAAGTGGAAGCGTTTTTCATTGGTCTGATGGAAAATGTTTTTGTGTATGGGGGACTTAGGAAAGCTGATATCACCTGGAACAAAACTCCTTGGTGAGATCACAGATTCCTGCAGAGCTGAAGGCAAAAATCCTCCCCTTAGTTCTGGATGTGGTAGTGGGAGTCACCTCCATGCACAGCCAGCTTTGTTTCCTCAAGAGAGGAGGGGTTTGTTGGCTAACATTCCAGAATTAGTGAAAATTTCACATTTTAGATGGATTGCAGTTGTGTCCAGAGAGCTTTCAGTGCAAGGAAAGGAGATTTCAGAGCTGCACTGAGGCAGGACAGAGGAGAGGAGAATTTTTGGGGGTGGTGTTGTGTTTGTAACCTTTTCCAGAGGTCCAGAGGCCTTGGGCAAACAGCTCCAGCTCTCTCAGGATGTGCTCAATCCATATTTTTGTCTGCCAGGGCTGCAATCTCTTCCCCTGTGCAACAGGGCTGTCTCCAGGCCTCCTGGAACCATCTGAGGAGGCTTTTAGGAGGTCCTGGAATAGACATGGATGTTTCAGCTCCACTCCTAAGGAACGGGCATCACTGTGGTCCCCTTAACTCCCACACTTGTCACTCTTTTTTTTTTTTTTTTCTTTCTTTAATGAAGCTGGACAGGACAGAATAATGGATTTACTGTTCCTGACGCTCTGGATGGGAGCAGACACATTTCCAGGAGGGCACAGGGGACATTACCCCATCTCCTGCCCTGCTGACCCCATTTGGGACTGGCAAAGGAAGCAACCATTGATCCTAATCCCTTTTTCCTCTGCAGTGAATGCTCTGAAGCTCCCACTGACCCTTTACTGGCCAGTGAAGGTTCTGGTTTCCCAGAGTCCAGGTGGGTACTAACACTGGCAGAAGCTGTCTGGATGAGAAGCAAAAAAGAGATACAGCTGGAGGGCAGCTATTACAGCCAAAAAGATGAAGGAAAAGAAATATAAAAGAAGAAAAAAACCCAAATAAAATTGTAGCAAACTTCCTGAGGGAGTGGAAAGAAGGGAAACAGACTTTCAAAGAGCAGATGTGACTTGCAAGGCAAGCACTTGGATACACTTCCATTGAGGAAGGATTTGCAGGATTGTGACATTCCTGACCTGCAGCTGGTTGTGACCCTGGACAAGGGGCCAGCAGGGTGGAGCAGGAAGAACATCCCAGGGTCCCCTTCAGGTCTGACTGTTCTGCTTAAACCACTCCTGCAGCAGCTCAGAATTCCTCCAGGAATTACGCTGAGGCACCTCAGGTTGAACATTCTGTTCCTGTCCTGCTCCTCTGATGAAGTCCTGGGATCAAAGTGTCTTCCAGAGGCACCCAAGTGAGGAGCTGGAGGGAGCTGGTCCCACCTCCGTCCCCTGGACACACGAAGGGTCTGCAGCACCCCATCCTGCCCTTCCCTGAGCTCTGAAATCATTTGGGATAAAACACACCCTTCCTCCTCCCCGGGATGTCACCAAGCATCCCTTTCTCAACTTTGGAGCTGCCCAGGCACTTGCAGATAACAGAGGAGCAGTAATGGATCACTTTGTGTCGCCAATCAGAATTTATTTTCCTTCTTCCCTAAACTGTGAGTTCTTGAAAGTGTTGTCATGGCTACTGAGGAGTGAACTTGACTCACTTGTGCAGCCTTTGTTCCCTCCAAGTGAGCTGATCTGAAATTTGTCAAGGCTCTCTTGTCACCGGCTGCAAAAATATTGTATCTGTTTCTGGAGAGGAGCTTCCTTTGCAAGCTGGACAGAAAGGGCACAGCCCCAGTCCAAGCCTGCTGTAATGCAGGGGTTTTAGTGCCCCTGGGTGCCCTCAGCAAATAACTCTTTAATTGTTCCCCTCTTTCCAGCAATCTCCCTGCCACACAGCAAAAGGTCAGTCTGCTGTGAGGTCCTCTGCAATTCCTCTGCTGGGCTCTGCTACAATATTTTCTGATCAATGGTTAAAACTGGCGTCTCTTTATTCTAATGGAACCTGCTCCACTGGAGAATAAATTCCAAGAGGGTTTCCAGGAGCACTGGAATATATATTGTGGTTCTGGCTCAAATGAATGCATGACATAATTCCACTAAAATCAATGAAATTGTGCTCGGGGATGCTTCTGCACTGCTGATATTAAAGCTGCATGGAAGTGGTTTTATTGCTACTTATTGCTTACCCTCAATCTGTTTGAATATTATCCCAGTCCCAGATCCATCAGGGGGAATTCCCAAGGGTTTTGAGCAACCCATGTGGAAATCAATGGATGGAAGTGGAGTGGGGAGAGTTATCCCGTGTGAGTATTGAAGTTCCTGATCATAATGTGGGAAACAAGCAGATGCTCTCCTGAGGAGTGTGGAGTCAAAACAGATGATGCAGATCCACGGCAGATACTGGTTTCTGTAGCTATCAGCATCAGCAAAAATAATCTGGTTTATTAGGAAAGCTGCTCAGACAACAGATTTGTCACCATCCAATAAACAGCCCCTTACCAGTCCTTAAAAAAAAAAAAAAAAAAAAACAAACCAAAAAACCAAAAAAAAAGCTATTGGATTCAAACATGCAGAAAGCAAAAGAGATGTGCAAATACAGGCCTGGGGAGGAACAAGGTGAGATTGGGGTCAGAGCAGTTGGCAAGGCTGAATCACTCCCTGTCACAAGGATGCTTAGAGCTCTACTCTCCAAGAAAGTTCCTCCTGCAAAAAGGTTTTGGGAAATGTTTTAACTTGAAATGAGGGCTGAGAGCTCTGCAGAGCAGATGAAACCCCCTTGTCAAAGTCTCTTAGATGTAATGGGAATAACACAAGTTAAATCCCATTCTATTAAAAGATTAGTAGAAGGAAGGAGAATGGGTCTTTACTCCTTTATTTTCTTTTAGTGTTTCAGCTGCCTGGACTTCTGTATCATCACCTCCTTTAGTTTATTGTGCCCAAAGATCCATTCTCCTTTGAGCTTCCTTTAGTTTACTGTGCCCAAAGATCCATTCTCCTTTGAACTTCTTTTAGTTTATTGTGCCCAAAGATCCATTCTCCTTTGAGCTTCCTTTAGTTTATTGTGCCCAAAGATCCATTCTCCTTTGAGCTTCCTTTAGTTTATTGTGCCCAAAGATCCATTCTCCTTTGAGATTCCTTTAGTTTACTGTGCCCAAAGATCCATTCTCCTTTGAGCTTCTTTTAGATTATTGTGCCCAAAGATCCATTCTCCTTTGAGCTTCCTTTAGTTTATTGTGCCCAAAGATCCATTCTCCTTTGAACTTCTTTTAGTTTATTGTGCCCAAAGATCCATTCTCCTTTGAACTCTCCAGCTTTCAGACGTGTGTTAATATCAGTGACTCTCATCCAGCTATTCACTGAGGCGTTTTTGCAGATGAAAACATTTCCTTCATATCTCTCCTTCCCACAAGTTGTTTGTTCATTCTGTCACTGCCTCTATTTTTCTTCCCTCAACATCTTTCCACTGGAGCATTTCTGGTCCTTCCAAATCTCACCAGCCACACGTGGGGCTCACAAAGTTGCTGTGTTCAAAGAGCACCCAGCCTCACTGAAAGCTTTTTTTCCTTTTTGAGCCTTTTTCCAGTGCATTAATCCTGTCAGGACCTGAGTTTGGTGATCTATTCCAGCCAAGCAAGCATCACTCACAGTTAACTGCAGAAAGATTGGAAATGGCAGTTTTGGAATGCCCTGAACAGCCTTGGGGGCTGGTGCTGCAGCACCTAAAATGCAAGGGGAAAACTTTGCTTGGCTGCTCAGTTGAAAGACAGTCTGGAAACACTCTCAAATACACCAAACATTGCAGCAGGTGCAGCAGAGGAGCTGCAAATTCTTCTGGCTTCTCCCTGCCTCACCCTGCAAGCTGCAGTGACCTGTTGCTCATCATCCCCCCTGGCACCTGCCCTCAGCCTGGGCACAGAACTGGAATTCAAATAAGAGGAGGAAAATGCTTTCCCATCCCAGCAGAAGTCAGATTTCAAAACAATATCCCCCATCTTTCTGAAGGCAAGATGGATTCTCTGATGTTTGGTGCCACCTCACACCTCTCCCAGACGATGCAGGAGGTGGAGGAAGGGAGGATGTGATGTGGAACCTGGAAGTGAGGTCTCCACTCTGCTTCCAAACTTTGCTCCTCTTCCTTGCCTCCACAGGAATCCACAGGCTGTGATCCCTGGAGCCCAGCAGCTCCAGGAGCTTCCAAGGTTCCAGAGAGGAATCCTTGTGGGAGGAAGGTGAAGGCACAACTTCTTTACAGCCCCTGGGCTTCTGCAGATCCTGCAGCCTGCAATGCTTCTGGTTTTGTTTGTTTGGGGGTTTTTTGTCCTAAAATGCACTGAAAATGTGACTTTTGGTTAGGGCTGGAATGGCTGGGAAGAGATTTCTGCTCTTAGCACTGAACCCTTGCTTAAAACTGTGGGAGAGTGTTCCCACTTGCTTCCCTTCTCTGCTCTCCTCTTGTTAAACAGAGGCAATTTGGAGCAGCAATATTTATAAATGATTTAGCCCTGTGCTGTGCTGAGCCACTGAAAGAATCATTGGTTCTTCCCCCACACCAGGACTTCACACCAGTGGGGATCTGGTCACGGGGAGAGCAGCTCTTTTGAAGTCCCCCTTGTAGGTTTTATCCTCCCCCCACTCCTTCCATCTGCAGGAAAATGCAATAATTCACCTGTCCCCATTTCTGGATGTATTTTCAGGCACTGAAGAGCTTGACCACTCACTGTTAATCAATAGAGTTGGAGTGTAGCCACCAGTCTATTACTGTTTCAAGCTTCTTCAAAGCAGAAAATGTCTGGAAAAATGAAAGACAGAGATGAAATACACACATTTTTCTGGTAATATTTCAGAGGCAAGGGCACAGCGGTAGCTTTCTTTTTTAAGCCTGTACCCTATATATAAAATATATTTGAGGGATTTGGAGAATGAAGAAAAATTAAAATAATTAAGGAGCTGACAGAACTGATTTAGAGTCAGGGGAAAGAGGCAAAGAATGAAACGTGTGCAGTGTGGTGGAGCAGGGCTGGCAGGGATGGAGGGGACCTGAGGGAAGGGACCCTGGTTCTGCTCCAGGGATGTGCTGGGCCAACACATTTCCACATTTCCACATTTCCACCTTCATCCAGGGATGCTCTGAACAGGTGGGAAAGCAGGAGCAGCCTCCTGAGGGTGCCAACACCCATCCTAAGGAGTGCTGTGACCCAGAGCTTTCCAAATTTAAAGCCCATCCGGGGCTCCAGCTGCAGTTGTGACATTTTCAGGTGCCACACTGAGACCCTCTCCATGGAGGTGAGGTCTCTTGGAGCAGCCAAAGCAAAGGATGTAAAATCCCCAACAGAGGGCTGAAAGAGGGGACAGTTTCCTTTGGCATGGTGGCATTTTGGGTTGGCCAAACCTGCACCACTCCATTCCCTCCAGGTGACATCCAACCTTCACCTGCAGGGACACCAGCACAGGAGAGAGGCTGAGAGAGCCTGGGCCAGGCAAGGCAGGGGTGTGCAAAGCCTCTCCCAAAGCCCTGGGTTATTTTGGGAAGGCAGCAGCTCTGTGAGCACGCCTGTGCTCGAGGCAGCAGATGGAGGATGAATAATTTAAAATAGGAGTGACCAGAGGAAGGTTCTTCCATCTGCTTTCCAAGCAGTTGGACAAATCCTCTCACATCCCATGGGGCTCCCCCAGGAGCTGCACTTCCAATGGACAAGCTCTACAAACCTTCACAGGTCCTTCCCTCCTCTCTGGTAGAGGACAACCCTCTCCTATCCATTCCAAGAACCTCTTGGGAGCAAGAATCCTAAAATTGTCACGTCAGCCCTGTTGTCATCTGGATTAGGAACACAGAAAAAAACCCCAATATTTGATGTTGCCCAGGGAGCAACTTTATCTGCACCCTCACTCTGGTAGCCAAAATCCCTTCAAAAAAAAAAAAAAACCAGTTTAATTTCAGTGTAGCAACCAGTCCTTTCTGACCTGCAAAAGGGAATTCAGGCATCTGGAGTTGAGCACATCACCCATTCAGAGGAGATGGCTGGACATCTTTCACTGAAATGCCTGGATTTACCCATGGAAAATCACAGAATCATAGAATGGTTTGGGTTGGAAAGGACCTTAAAGATCCTCTGGCTCCAAACCACCTGCCCTGGGCAGGGACACCTTCCACTAGACTTGAAATTATTTTGACGAGAAATATTTTGCGGGGAAGACATTTCAACACACAACTTTGGAGATCCTGAAGTGCTGCTTTGAGCAGCTTAGAATCAAGACTTCCAGACATCCCATCCATCCCAGACATCCCATTCATCCATCTTCTCTTTGAATGCCTCCAGACCCACTTTAACTCCATCTAATGATCCTTTGGACACCAAAGATGCCATTCCTGCACTGATGAGCTTCACAAGTTTATCCTCTGGTGGAGCTTTTGCCTCACCTCTCTCACAGAGATCAGCCCCCATTCTCCTTTATTTCCAATGCCTGCCTTCATCCCAAGGAAGTTTTTTTTCTCTAACATGATTAGGTACTCACTGGCAAGCTGCCTAGAAAGCAAAAAATTGGGGTGGAAAAGTGGATTTTCCAGTGGTGAGAGCAAACTGAACGCTGGTCTCACTTCAAAATGTTTGCACAGCCAAAATATCTGTGATGTGAGAGATTAAGGGAAAGAGATTCCTCCTCCTCCTCCTCCTCATTCTCTCCTCCTCCTCTTCATCTTTTCCTCCTCCTCCTCCTGGTGCTGCTGCAAGGACACATTTTCCATTGAGGAGGTTGATGAAGGTCATTGCTCACTCCAGATCCGTTTGGCCACTTGAAAGCCGCCGTGGGCTAAGATCCTTCTTATGCCTTTCACAGTCTCTGAACCATCTGGACAGCTCAGAAGAGGCATCTGTTCCCTCTGGTTCCTTGCTGTGATGGAGACAGGAGCCAGTGGAGTTTATCCTGCAGTTCTGATCCCACAGCGTGGAGTCACCCAGAACTGCTTTGGTCATGGACAGGATGTGTCTGGAACACGGGCAGGGGCAGAGATCTCAGTGAATCGATGATTTCACAGGTCTTTTCCAACCTAAATGATTCCATGGAGGATTGAGGAGAGCAACACCACCCTGAGGGCATCACCACTGTCACGGGTCTAAAATGGACAAGGCTGGACAGGGCTTGGAGCAACCTGGCCCAGTGGAAGGTGTCCCTGCCCAGGGCAGGGGCTGGAACAAGATGATCTTTAAGGTCTCTTCCCACCTAAACCATTCCATGATTCCAAGATGATCCCACGGGCTTCAATGAGCTGCATGTGGCTGGAAATGAAGTGGGGCAGGATGAGGAAAGGCACCAATGCAGTGGCAACAGGTGTCCCTGGGAAAACCTCAAAAGAACTTGTGCCCACCGTGAGAGCTGCAAGGAAGATCTGCAGCTCCTCCTCAGAAGCAGGGCCCAACCTCAGACCTTCCAAACCCCTGCTCCCAGAGAGGGCCTGAAATGTTCACAGCAAGTTCCAAGCATTTTCCCAGCTTTTAGTGGTTCCTGACTACCAAATTAAATTCTTAATCCTGAGTGGGTAGTGAGTACATCCAGTCAGTCCTGCACGTCACAATGCTTTAATTGTGGGAAGTTGATCTTTTCCTGTCCTTTATCCCAGTTTTCCCATTCCTCATGCTTTGTGCTGTCTAAATGTTGTCTTCTTCCCACTTGGATGCACCATCCATCTTCTCAAGGTCCTTTTTGATGGAAAGGACCTGAGTGTGGACACCAAACCACATCCAAGACCAGCGTGGAGTCCATGTGAATCTTCCAGTCCCCCACTTTCACCCTGTGGGAGAAGAAACCAACCAGTCCAATCCTCCACCATCTGGCCTGGAGATTGGGAAGGAGGATTTTGTCACAGTCCTCCTGGCTTGTTTCACCAGCTGATGTCCAGATAACCTCCAGTGCACATCAGCACTGTTGGAAACTTCAGAGACAACCAGAGCATGACCCTACAGAAGGGCTGGTCCTACCAGCTACCCCATCCAGGAATTGATGAAACACCCAACAATCCTATTTTCCCTTGGCCTTCCATTTGTTTTTTCATTTTGAATGCTTGAGACAACCTTCTCCTGTGGATGAGTTGCTGACAGGGTTTATTTCCACTTTTTTTTTCTTTTCCTGGACCACGGAGCAAGTAGGTGCAGCTTCATGTATAAAATAACAGCTCATCTTCTTTCAACTCGCTGAAAAAACTCCAACTGCCTCAGCAACCCCTTCCTGCCTCCAGGCCATGATGCTGGGAAGCAGAAACGTGGAAAAAACAACATGAAAAGGGAATTTTACCATAATAAATGTCAGTGCACTTAAGGAGCACATGTTTGCTTTCCCTGGGCTCAGTTCCAGCGTGTGTTCTCCTAATTACCCAGAGCTGGGACATCTCCTGGGGTGGATCTCCAGGGGCTGCATGAGATGGAGCTGAGTTGGGTCATTTTTCCTGCTTGGAAGTTATTTCCTGAAGTGAAATTCCCTTTGGGAATTGGTTGTGCTCATCCCTTTCAGGGGAGATGTTTGTTGTGAGGAGGGAAATTGAAAAGGATGGCTTTCCCTGGAAATGTCTGTGCCTGTAAAACAAAATGAGGGACAACCCCTGCTTGGAAGTTACTTGTTTCTGGGGCTTATCACACTCATTTGACACCAGTGTTATCAGATCAGGGTCTATCTGTTAGTGGCACTTGGACACTATCAGAATGAAACAGCTCAAAGGCATTTCCAAGCTGGATGTTCCTTCCATGGGGAAATTTTTACTTTTCACCTTTCCACGGCAAAACCTTGCTCTGAATTTCCCAGGAAAAATTGCAATCTCCACCCTGTGCTGCTGCTGACCCTCAAAAGAAGGGGAGGGGATGCTCAGTGATTCCCAAAAATGATGTGTAGCCACCTTTCCTCTGAGCACCCCACAGGCACAGCAGCACCGGCTCTTCCCATGGATTTCCTGCCCTGCAGCACCTTGCTGCCTTGCAAGGGGAGAGTTTCTCCTAGAAAATGATATTTTTCTTTTTCCTGGGAATATTTACAGTGGGGAGAATGAGCTGGATGCAGCAGAGGCCTGGGGAGAACTGGGGAATGGTGGTGAGACTTCTCCTGCCCTTCCTTGTGCCTCGGGGGATCGCTGGGAGCCTGGGGCCACAGTGGCAAAGCAAAGCAGAGCTTAGGGAGCTCATTTAACAAATTGAATCTTTTCCCTCTCCACAGGAGGATTGCCTCCTCTGGCAGCCTCAGGCAGGATCTGAACTGTCCTGCTCTGTGCCTTTAGCATCCCTACATCCTACATACATATAAATATATAAATAGAAAAATATATAACTATGTAACTAT
>WEZZ01023354.1:141289-175005 GCA_013400585.1 Chloropsis cyanopogon | reverse complement strand
TATATAAATATATAAATATATTGGGCCTGAAACTCTTTCAAATCCTCATCCACGAACTCACAAACTACCAACCAAATTGTCATGTCCAAATTCCTCTTCTCACCCACCTGAGTCACAGAATCATTTAGGTTGGAAAAGGCCTCCAAGATCATCGAGTCCAACCTGTGATCAGTCACCTCCTTGTCACCCTGGAGCACTGAGTGCCACCTCCTTGGACACCTCCAGGGACAGGGATTCCTCCACCTCCTTTGCCTTTGCACCCAAACCCACCCCAGGAAATCCTCCTTTCCCCTTGTGGTGGTTTTTGTTTGAAATTGGGTAGAGATATTAATTTTGTGTAATGGTTTTGGTTTATTAATTTGAGTTTTTTAATTTTAAGATTTTTTTGTTAATGTATTAATGAGTGTGGTGAGTTTTGGTGTTGGTTATTTACTAATATACTTATTTTTTGTTGTGAGATAGGATTAGAAGAAAGGTAAAGTAGGTTTAAAATTTTAAAAGGGTATAAAGAAAATTTTATTAATAGTAACTAATTGGAAAAAAAGTAGGCATTAAAATAAACTATTTAGAATACTTCTTTTTGTTTTACAACTTTTTTTTCCTATTGATAATGTAAAGAAATAAAACTTAAAATTTTTAGTTAGTTTATTATTTTTAAAATAGTCCTTTTTTTGTTTATTTAAGGAGAGGAGTATTTTTTGTTAATGTTATGGAGACATTTTTATAAGAGGAAAAAAATAGTTTCTTGGTTTTTTAATTTTTATGACTAGCAGCCGCCCGGGGAAACTTGTTAGTGTGAAGTTTCTTTTTATTTTTTATGAAAATCTCAATCTCTTTTCCACCCTGTAACACACTAAAACAGCTGTGCCAAATGCATTCCCAGGGCTGGAATGGCTGCAGATCCCACAGTCTAGAGGGCTTCAGTGGGGCTGGTTGATGGCAACATCTGAAAGCACAGGAGTGCCAGCCCTGGATCCTGTGAGCAGCTGGACAGGGCAGGACTTGCTAAACTCTGTGGCCTTTGCTTCTTTTTTTTCTGACAAGGTCGGGATTAAATGTGTGAGACAGAATTTCTTGTTGTGGCTCAGATGTTTGTTAGTTCTTATCTATGTTACAGCCTCACAAACCCTGAGTTCTGCAGCATTTCACTCTAACAAACTAAAAATGGAGCCCCATCTCTCTCTCTAAAAGACCTTGTAAGGCTAAACTATCCAATTAAGAAATGACACAAATTATTTTTACTTTTAACCCAATAACCAACCACCTGTGCCCTACAATGTGCACTTTTTTATCCAGTTACACAATCCCACCCAAACCCACGGAGAAGAAGGTGAAGAAGAAGGTGAAGAAGAAGGTGAAGAAGAAGGATCAGCCTCCACCTTAAAACCTCCATCTTGCTTCATATATATTAGTATATTCTAAAACCTTCAACTCTAAGTGTTCCACCATGTGATGTTACACACTTCTATTCAAACTCCACACCCATAATCCCAGTTCTATCATTCAATTTTGGAAGTCTTCTCCACAGCCTCAGGTCAAATGCAGTGTTCTCTTGGGGGTCAGTGCCTGGCAGCACAGAAAGTTTAAAGTTCTCAGCATCCAGGGTTCCAACAAAACTCCACATTAGAGGCCCAGGAGTTGAGGGGTTTGAAGACAAAAGCTGTTTTTGCTCACCTTTGGGCCTGAGGTTGTAGGTAGGTAAGTTTCCACCTGTGGGTAAGTTGTTTAAGCACCCAAAAAATTTCAGTACAGGATAACTCGCTCTGTCTTCATTTTAAAAAGCCAATAACACTTAACTCTGGTGAGATTTAGTCTAGGGGGAAATTCCAATTTTTTCCCTCTCTTTTGGCGCATTCCCCCTTGGACAGACTCCCCAGGGAATGGTCATGGCCCCAAGGCTGGCAGAGCTCCAGGAGGGTTTGGACAGCACTCCCAGGGAGGCACAGGGTGGGAATTTTGGGGTGTCTGTGCAGGGCCAGGAGTTGGACTGGATAATGCTGGTGGGTCCCTTCCAACTGAGAATATTCTGTGATTCCATGAGGTTAACTAGGTCATCATCCAGCTTAAAAAACCCCAAATCCTTCTGATTTTCTTCCCGGATTCCAAGCCTCCAGAGGAAGGGCTTTGTTGTGACATGTGGTCAATTAAAAAAGCTCTTCAACAAGACCAGGACTGTCCCAATCACGTACAGTTCCACCCCAGCAGCTCTGCTGGACTTCCTGGTCTCTCCAGGTGTCCCCAGGGAATGTTCAAAACTTGTTTGATTCAAGGATTTCCAGATTTGCCTTGCCCATGATTTGCAAAATGCTAGACTGAAAGACACCTTGAGTAGGACTCATGAGATTCCGCTCAAAATGTACATTTTGAAAGCTGGCCTGGACTCAAAATGTGGTGTAACATCAAATTATGGTTGAGCTCTTGGTAAGAAAGGTCTTCTCTGAGCCAAAGCCATTTATGTGGAATTATGAACCCAAAGCAAAGCCAGCTGTGGGCTCGTAGGCCCTGGCTGGTTGTAGGATCACAATCCTCCAGCTGTGTGTGCTCAAACCACCCCAAAACTGCACAAACATCAACCATTTCGTGTCTCCTCTCTCAGAAAGAAATGAGAGCTGCCATTTGGGTGAAATCTCTGTTTATTTGTCAATCCTGGGACTTTGGAATGTGGTGGACCACCAAGTTTTCCACAAAATATCCCAGGGAAGGCGAAGAGCCCTCAAGTTCTAGATCTTGGTGGGCACTAGTGGAGGAGAGAACCCATTTAATCCCCCAGTTTATGTCCTTCTAACAGGATTAACCACCAATAAAATTTGGTTCTGGCTGTTTGGAGTCAGTTCTAAGCAGCAATTGCTGCAGGGAGGGAAGTAACCCTGGGGAAGTGGCACCTTGTGGAACGTGCAGAGATTTAAATTCCACTGCATCCTCCGAGTGGCAAAGGCTGAATTAATTTGTGGGGGGTTTTTTGGGGCTTTTTTTTTTTTATCTTTTAAGGGGGAAAGGGTGTGTGGTTCTCCCGTGGCAGGAGGGGTCTGAGGAGAGGGAGGCAGGGTCAAATCCCTGAGGAGAATTCAGCTCCTTCAGCAAAATAATTCCAAGTTTTCTCTGAATCCAGGCAGGACCATGGGAGAGAATTCAGACCACTACAAATTCTCCTCAGAAGCCCTTTCTGCAAAGCTGCTTTCATTTCCAAGCTACTTTGGAGATAGGAAGGTACCAGGAGGATATTTTCAGCCTAACATGAAAGCACCATTTTTTCAAGTGAAGAAAAAGTATTTGAGATATTTTTTTCTCCCCCCTTTTCTGTGCACTGCCCAAGAAATGTGTCATCAGCTCGTCCCCGTGCCAAACCTTCCTTATTTACATGTATTCCCAGGAGGGGATTGACTAAGCTTTCCATTACTCCACAGCATCTTGGCTCCTGCACAAAACCACTACAAGGCTTTCAGGACTAGAAATATATAAAGTTTTACTGAAGGGGGGGTAGAGAAGTTGCTGCTGAACTGAAGGTGACTTTGTTTTCCATCCTGATCTTGCTAAATAAATTAATTAATACTAATTTTGCAATTTCAAATGGATCCCAGGAAGGATTCTTCCTAAATCTGGGAAGTTATGACTTGATCCAGCACTGCTGCAAATAAATGACCTGTGCTTCTAAAATCTATTGATTTTTTTTCATCACTTGACCCTTTTTCTGCCTGGAAATCGTCCCACCAGGTCCTGAACTCTGCCACCTCCTGGCAGAAAAATCTTCCATCTGAGTTGCGATAAACACAATTATTTTTGACTTCATTGTATTTCTAAGAGAGCCACAAAGGACATAAATTCAGTTATAAAACCCCAGGACATCCGAGAGAGGCGAAATAGGAAAGCGCCGCGTGTGGCAAATACGGCCTGACAGCTGCAAAATGAATAATTCCTGACTATCAAGGAACCAGAGCAGAAATCAGCCCCAGCCACAATCTCGGGGTTGGAAAGGAAAGGATTTTGGGGACTCGGGGAGCGACTTTATCACCACATCACACATTTTGCTGTCAGATAAAGCCAACCCCTGCCCGTTCCCCATTCCAGGGTGTCCCAGGCTGGGATAACTTTGCTGCAATTTCCCTGTGGTGGCAGTGGCAGCTGTTCTGCTCCTAATCCAGCTGACACCACGAGTGCCTTTAATTAACAAGGAGGGAACAGGATGAATTAAACCTCGAGGTCTGAGTCATTAACAACTGAGAGCATTTAGATGAGGCGTTTTCCCTGCAGGGTGGTGTTATTATTAATTATAACAATCCGGCGGGCTGATATTCCTCGGGATCCATGGCAAGGTATTCGATACTGCAGGGGGATGATTTGTGCAATTCAGTCCACAAAAAAGGTTTTAAAGGCTGGTTCCTTTTAGGACCTGGCACAAAGCATCCACGTGGATGTTCCCAAACTTTGCCAGTCCCTCTGGCTGCTGGGGAGATGTCCAGCTCCCAGTGATCCCATGGCTGACCAAACTCGTTGTGCTTCATGAAGAAAATATAGATATTCTGCTGAATGGTTAATCAGGATGCCAAAGATGGGAAATCCCTAATTTCAGGTATATATATCGATATATTTTTTAAACTTTTAAAATAATGTTTTNGTGTGTCTTATTATAATAAAATATTTTATTTATTAAAATAAAATAATAGTATAATTTTTTTGGTTTTTTGGTGTATTTTTTTGGTTTTTTGGGGTTTTTTTTTGTTTTACTTTTTTTTCAGGGCTTTATAGATGGATGGCCAGCACAGGTGAGGTGTCAGAGGGACGAACTGGGGAGAAAGGGATCATCCTTTCCTCATCCTCCCAGGACACTGGGAAATTCCTCCCTCAGCACTTCCCCACCATCCTTGTCCTGGAGTCCCACACTGATGGAACCAGGAGCTAGAACCTGTGTGGGCTGGAAATTTTGTGTTTCATTTGTGGGTTCCACCAGCAGAGATTGAAAGGGAGCCTGATCCCAGCTTTTGGGTTGCGTTTGTTCCACAGGATCTGCACAAATTCTTCCCTAAATCACTTGGCTGCAGGAAAAACTGCTTTTATTAATTTATTATTGTGACCCCTCAGTGCTTACAGGGGGTCTTTAAGAAAGATGGGAACAAGCCTTCCTGCAGGGCCTGTTGCAACAGGATAAAGGGTGATGGCTTTAAACTAAAAGAGAGTCAATTTAGATTAAATATAAGAAAGAATTTTTTTATTGTGAGGCTGATGAACAGTGGCACAGGTTGCCCAGGGAAGCTGTGGCTGCCCCTGGATCCCTGGAAACATTGAAGGTCAGTTTGGATGGAGCTCTGGTGCAGCTGAAGATGTCCCTGCCTGTGGACTAGCTGACCTTTAAAGGTCACCTGCCAGCCAGGTACCCATTTTCAGAGATTTTTCCAACATTCACTAAAGCATTTTGAAAACCTTCACTGACTTGAATTTCTCAGTGCTGGTCCTGAAGGAATTTCTCAGTCTGGGGTCCTGCTTTGCCCCCATCACCCAGCTGGAACTGAATTGACATAAACACATCAGTTCCAAGCTCGTTTTAAACTGCAGTCTCTCAAATCTCTTCTTTTCTTTCCAAAATAAAGTCTGAAATACCTTCACCCCCGTGGCTCCCTGCAAGGCTGTGTGTCCTGCCTCACTGCACATTACTCCAGCAAGCTTTTTCTCAGCTCCAAGCACCACTGACAATGATTTTGTATCATCAGCTGGGTCATTGGCAGAAATGTGATGGCCAGAGAGAGGCCACAAGCTGCCTGTGTTACTCTGCACTGATTTTGGCCAGGAAGCCCAGGAGCAAAGCTGTGATCCATCCCTTTCTGTGCCGGGGTTGGAGAGTGACCCACGAATTTCAGGCAGGCAGCACCACACGACATTCCTGCGCCAAATGAAACGCTCAGCTTCCCTTCCTGACATCCCTCCTCCTCTCGCCCACACAGCCACTCACACTCGGTTTATTTGAGCCCCCAGAGAACCAACCAGGAGAGAGAGAGAGAGAAACCAAAAATGATCTCTGAGACAACGTGGAAAAAGCCAGGTGGTTTGGCCAGAGAGTTTGCAGCGCCCAGCAAGAGGCTGATGCCTCAGGTTTTGGCTTTTATGTTTTTCAGATTCTGTGCTGCTTTAGTGTGTAGCTCTGAGCTTCGTATTAGGGGATGGTGAGCTCTCTTCACAGAGTAGGGAGACAAAATAATTCCTTCTCTAGCTGGGCACCAAGGACAAATGATCCAAATCTCAGGCCCAAGAGCACAAACAACGTGGGCTGAAGAGAGAAAAACAAACAGGATGGGACTTCATAACCTAAAGCCAGAATTGGACAATTAAATCCAATATGCAAATGGAGCAGAACTTATAAAAGTGAGACCCCATCACTGGTCGTGCATTTTGTGACCATTTTGGTTCATCTTGGGTGTAGCCCTGGCTGGGCTCTTGTGCTGCCCAAGGTGTATCCATTGAGGCCTTTTAATAAATCCCTACTTTATTTTTTAACCCTGTCCAGCCTCTGTTCTAGGCCAGCCTTCTCAAGGCATCAGGGCCAGGGGTGGTTCAGGATGTGGTTGGGACCACACCAGGGGGTGCAAATGGCTTCTCCTCCACTCATCTCACCGAGGCAGAGCTATCACAACACTCCCACACACCAGCCCAGCAGGGTCTGAAACACAAAACGGCCTCAGAACTTAAAAGGGAATTATTTATTTACCCTCCTGCGAGATGTTTTTAATTATGGTTGCAGCCAGAACTCCGCCTGGTTTTCGTAACCGACGTTGAGATGCCTTGTTATGGATTAAAAAGCCTCTGAAATTTGGATGGGCTGGTCGGCAAAGTGATGCTGTTTATTGTCATTGAATTGGGTAGGATTAAATTTCTGGAGAGATGTGCTGGCTCAAAAAGACTCAGTGACCCACTGACCCTCCAGTTGACCCCTGTATTTCCTACAGAGACCAGGAAGGTCTTGGAGGTCTGAAACCCCTGGAATCCTGGAAACCTTCAGCACTACAAAAATAATAACAGCTGAGTGCTCTTGACCACAGGGAAGGGTTCAATGCTATCTCCAGGTTTAATGTACACCAAAAAAAAGGGGGGAAAACCAAATTATTCCACACCTTTGGGGCCAGTCTGAGCCACTTGGTGAATTTGCCTCGTGGTTTGAACCTCCATAATTGGTGCTGTCATAGGGGGAGTGTGCAATAATACACTCAGTTCAAAAAATCTCACAAAACCTATTCCTGGCTAGAATATGGAGGGAGGAATATAATCCCAGCCCACTCTGAAGCACTTTTCATCAGGCGAGGTTTTCTTTCTCTTGCAAGCCTCTGTTTCCATTTTGATATGATTTTAAAATAAAAAACATATAATCTAAACTGTTACAGCAATTTTTCATGTGTTTGAAAACCACAATGAGCAAATATTTTAGGAACAGTTGCTCTAAGGGGAAAAAAAAAAAAGAATCTGTGGGGAAAAAAAAGAAAAAGCAAGGATTTTCTTCAGGGGAAAAACATGCCTCTTCACCCAAAGCCCATGTTTGGCCTTTTTCTTGAGAAAGGGGGGAAAAAGACACGGTTCAGTAAAAGCTGAACATTCCAAAGGGTGTGAAATGAGCTGGCGTGAGCATTAGCTGTGTTCTGACTCTTTTACAGTCTCAAGTCACCTCACAGCTCTGGATTTTTTTACATCCTGGAGACAGAGGAAACAATTTGTACAAATGATTGCTCGGAGAAAGGCCACAGCAATTTGTATATGCTAATGAGGTTGTACCTGCCAATCACGCCTTATTTTCAGTAGTATCTGTGGTTTGCGAATGCACAGAGTCAGAGCAGGGGATCTATTCATAGCCACAAGCCAAAATAGATGTATTTTCTCTGCTCAGAGGCATCACAAAAGCATCCTCCTTAAAATTATGCAACCCTTTGCTATTAGCAGTGATTCACGGATGCCAGCCGGAATAAATATATAAATAGACAAAGCTGATCTCTGGGACATTCCTGAGTCATCTGGAAGCCAACCTTTGCTTTTGGGGGACAGGATGACCCAGCTTTGCCCTTTGCCAGTTGTACTACTGTGAAAATTAGGGGGGTGTGTGTGTGTCTGTGCCTGGCACAAGCTGCAAAGCAGCATTTGCAACCTTGCAAGGAGATGCATGGCCAGAATTGATACTGAGGCAAAAATTGATATCCAGGCAAGAATTAATATCCAGACAAGAATTAATACCAAGGGAAGAATTAATATCAAGGCAGAACAGCTCAAATCTTCCAAGTCATCCCTTCTTTTTCAGGCTGATTTTGTATTTCAGTTGAGTCACGTTAAATGGGGCCCCATTTATGACAGCAGCTCCTGCTGATGCTCAAAACCTTGGGAGGTGCTCAGCACTTTGGAGACCTGGTCAGAAAGGGGAAATTATTGCTTCCTTCAGAGCTGTGGATGGCACCAGCTCTGGCTCTGTGTAATTCAGTGCTTGGAGAAAGGGATGGTCCTGATGACAGTGGGACACGAGGGTTGTTGTTGCTCTGAGCACATCCAGCTGGCTCCGTGCTCCCAAAGCTCTTAACTTCCTGAATTTCCTTGCTTCTCTCCCTTTTTGAAAGAGGAGAGTGCTGCCAAGGGCGGGGAGAGGAGGCTTGGGGAGAGATCAGCAGGATCTGCTCGGGATAACCACGCCTCAGGCTCCAGCAGCTTCTGTAGAGCAGCAGACAGAGCCAGGGGTAAGGTCTGGGAGGCTTCAGGCTGATTTGATCCTTTCTGCTGCTGAGCTGAGAAGCCCTGCTGACTCCAGGGCTCAGCCATGGACCAGAACAGGGAAAAAGGGACCTGAGGATCACCCAGCTGCCTCCCTGACTCAGAAAGTCACTGCATGTGGCAGTGAGGGCAACAGAATGAGGGAATAGCATCAGGCTGCCCAGGGAAGTGCTGGAAACACCATCCCTGGAAGCGTTTGGAAGGTAGATGTGGCACTTGGGGACAGGGCAGTGCTGGGTCAGTGGCTGGACTCGATGGTCTCAGATCTTTCCCACCCTGAATGAATCTCTGACTGCATGAAACTGCTTTGGGAAAGCTGCCAGCCAAGTCTTTCCCTGGAGCAGTTTCACTCCGGCAGGAATGCCAAGGGAAACATCGGCAGCACGGGAAGCCTGGCCAAAAGCCTGGGGAGACCCCCCCTCCATCCTGCTACTGGTGCTGCTTGTCTGTGTCACCATCCATCACAGGGGCTCTGGGAGAGGTGAAAATTAATTTACTCACCCATACAAATTGCTGATTTTCCTGAGAGCTGAAGGAGCAAGGAGCCAGGTATTTCTGGAGCTGCTGGAGAAAGGTATCAGCTGCTCCTGTGTGTCTGAGAGCAGCTATTTATGAAATTTTTGAGCCCAAACTTTAAGTTTTTGCTGCTTTACAGAGCATGGCCTCAAGCTGTGACTGGAAGTGTGTTTGGCTCTTGACTGGACTGCAAAGAGCTGAGCTTTGGGAAGGAAATCTCAGCTAATGAAGCAAGAGAAGCAAGAGTTGAGTTCATGCTCCATGTCACCATCCTGCCAGGGACAAATGGCACCTCCCTTAGCCTGGCCTGGTCCAGCCAGGGATCTCAAAGCAGATTGCAAATAAAAGTCTTGGAAGCTTCCCAGAGAGCTTGGGCATGGCTGGAGCTCCTCTCGATCCAGCACTTGGTCTCTTCTGGAGTGGGATAAATCCTGTTAGAAGAGCTCTTCCAGAAAGGTGCACACAACCAAAATAGAGATGAAAAAATTCCCTGGTTGTGGAAAAGCTGACACAAAATCAGATTTTTCTATCAGTGCCCCAAGCCTCCGTTTTCTCCTCATTTTTCTCCCTGCTCTCCCCTCCAGGTCCTACTGAAGCTGCCTCTCCTCCTGGGCTCTGGTTTCCAACCTGGAGCTCCCTCACAGCCACCTGCACCTCCCAGCTCAGCTCCACCACCCTCCAGCTGCTGTTCTCTGCTCCTTGGTCCTTCTTCCTTCAGATTTCCTGACCCAAATGGCACCTCCTTTCTCTGAGAGATGAGTTTCCACACCACATCCATCCCAGCCTTATTTCTGCCCCACTCTTGCTTTTCTCTGGAGTGGCAATGCTTGAAGTTCCTCAGCCAACTTAAACCAGGGCTTAAACCAAGAAATGTCCCTGCTGCTCGTGGAAATCAAGAACAGGTGAGATTTGCATTGAAACTGCTGGGTGGAAGTCTGTAAACTCAGATTTTGTGGCAAGACAGGTGAAAATAGTCTGGAAAATAGGTTTGTGATGGTGTCTGAGAGGGGTGGATAGAAATCTTCATCAGGGACCACACAATTGGCTAAAGGCTTATTGTACCAACTCAGCACTGGTATTTCACCCAGGATCCCAAATGTTTTAAATTATCTGCAAGGAGAGAAGAGGGAGTGGGATTAAATTGGGCATCCAACTTAATTCTTAACTGGAAAAACCAATAGAAATCCAGGTGGTTGAGACCCAGGCACAAAGCCTGGACACAAAGCACTCCCCTGCTGACCAAACAGGCTTTTACCAAGGCACAGCCTTGCCCCTCTCTGTGCTTCTGAGGACATAGGACATTTTTCCAGATTTGTCTCCTCCCATCCCATCACCAATCACCAGTCCCAGACAAATCTCCACCAGCAGACCTTCCCACCACATCAGATTTTTCCTGGAATTTGAGATGGGAAAGGAGAACAGGCAGGACCCACTCCTTAGATAACCAATGTCACAAGGAGGGAGACAAAAATAAGGGGGGACACCTTTTTCTTTGCTTGTCTAGAAAGTGGCAGGAAGACTTTTTGCCTCCAAAATTATGAGTCAGATGAGTCAGGATGACCCAGCTCTCCTCTCCAGGCCTGTCTTTACCTGTCAGCTGGATTTTGCTTGTTACAGTGCAAAGTTGGCCTCTGAGGGTTTGAATATTCAAACAAGAATACAACAAAGGCAACAACAAACAACAGAGCAAACCATGCCTCAGACAAGCAATGCTACAGGGAGAAAGATGAAAGTAGGGGAGGGAACCTCTTTTTGCTTGTCTGGAAAGATTTATTTATAGCTCTGCCACAGCTGTGTGAGGGCAGGGCTTTGACTCCAGCCAACCAAAGAGGTTAAAACCTGATGTTCCTTCCAGTTTTGGGTTAACCACATCAGCTTTGCCAAATTTGCAAAGGTTTTTTACAACATCAAGTGCTGAAGGACAGAGCCTTGCTCCATGTGCTCACCCCCAGTGTTTGGGCACTTCCACGGGCTCTGGACACCAGCTGCAATCCCACAAGGAGAGGCATCTTTGGGACAGCTTCCCACTCATGGAAGAGCCTCTGTGTTGATGCATTTGGGCTCCACTTCTTGGGTCTTGCAGTGCCCAGGGACAGGGGTGGGCACTGCCAGGGGCTGTTCACACCAGGTGGACACAAACCCTGAGGAAAAAAGCAGAGCCACTCTCCAGAGGGGATTGTCTCCTCTGACCCCAGTGTCCTTCACCACAAACACCCACATTTATGGAATCACAGACTCAGAGAATGGTTTGGGATGGAAGGGATCTTAAATATCATCCAGTGCCACCGTCTGCCATGGGCAGGGACACCTTCCACTGTCCCAGGTTGCTCCAAGCCCCGTCCAGCCTGGCCTTGGACACTTCCAGAGTTCCAGGGCAGTCACAGCTTCTCTGGGCACCCTGTGCCAGGGCCTCCCCACCCTCACAGGGAACAATTCCTTCCCAATATCCCCCCTAACCCTGCCCTTCTTCAGCCTAAGGCCATTCCCCCAACTTAGTCCATTCCCCTTTTTAGTCTCCTTCCAAAAGATGCAACCCAGTGTTGCTCTTTCTCCACAGGACCTTGTTTCCCCATCCAAAATCCACATTTTNTCACAGACTCAGAGAATGGTTTGGGATGGAAGGGATCTTAAATATCATCCAGTGCCACCGTCTGCCATGGGCAGGGACACCTTCCACTGTCCCAGGTTGCTCCAAGCCCCATCCAGCCTGGCCTTGGACACTTCCAGAGTTCCAGGGCAGTCACAGCTTCTCTGGGCACCCTGTGCCAGGGCCTCCCCACCCTCACAGGGAGCAATTCCTTCTCAATATCCCACCTAACCCTGCCCTTCTTCAGCCTAAGGCCATTCCCCCAACTTAGTCCATTCCTCTTTTTAGTCTCCTTCCAAAAGATGCAACCCAATGTGGCTCTTTCTCCACAGAAGCATGTTTCCCCATTCAGGAATCCACATTTCAATCACAATTCCTGGTCCCTGTGTGCTGTTTTCCCACAGCATGCAGCAAGTGACTTTCTCCAGTCCTCAAGGGGCTCACCCAGAGATGCTGGGATAGATAACATTTATTGGGATGGAATTAAGGAAAAAAAAAAAAAAACCCTTTTGAGCAATTATGTCTAGGCACAGATTTATGGATTCACGTCTCCCACGCCCTGCCAATCACACCGTGCTATCTCCAGTTCCTACAGAGCCTTCCACTCCCTGATCACAAAAATAAGCACAAAAGTTAACTCCAGTAATGAGCAGTCACTGAGAGTGGGTTCAGCTCCCTAAACACTGCCCTGGGAAAGGCTCTGGGTTCTCCCAGCTGACCTCCAGCACTGTCTCCATCAGAGGGAGAGCTTCCCACAAACCCTCTGCTGAAGCTGGGATGGTTCAGGGACCCCGGGTCTTCTCCAATGGCATGAGGAGAAGTTTCTCCTCAGAGGAACAAACACCACCATGGCTGTGGTTTCACTTCTCAGACACAGACTTGGGATGACTCCAGAGGAGGCCACAGAGCTGCTCCAAGGGCTGGAGCTCCTCTGCCCTGGAGCCAGGCTGGGAGAGCTGGGGGTGCTCACCTGGAGAAGGGAAAAATCCAGGAAGAGCTCAGAGCCCCTTGCAGGGCCTAAAGGGGCTGCAGGAGAGCTGGAGAGGGACTGGGGACAAGGGATGGAGGGACAGGACGCAGGGACTGGCTTCCACTGCCAGAGGGCAGGGCTGGATGGGATACTGGGAAGGGATTGTCCCCTGTGAGGGTGGTCAGGCCCTGGCACAGGGTCCCCAAAGAAGTTGGGGCTGCCCCTGGATCCCTGGAAGTCTCCAAGGCCAGGTTGGACAGGGCTTGGAACCACCTGGGACAGTGGAATGTGTCCCTGCCCATGGCAGGGGGTAGAACAAGATCATCCTTAAGGTTCCTTCCAGCCCAAACCATTCCATGATTCTGTGATAAGATCACACCTGGAGGGCTCTTCAGCAATGATGCAACCTCAACTGCAAATCCATCATCGGTTTTAGGCTGAAAATGCATCATTTTGTGCACAATGGAAAAGACAAATCTCTTTTCCTCTTGGTTCCTCTTTGAAGTAACTCCCCTTCCATCAAATGTGGGGCTCCAGAGCTGTTTGGGAGCACAGGCAGAGAGGCTGCTGTTGTTTTGGGGCAGGATCTGCCCCATCTCAAGTATTTTACCATGGATGTCTCCACTGCTGCCTCACTCCACTGCCATCAGAAACAAACCCACATTTCCTGGGCACAGTAAGACACACATCAAAACTCCAACAAATTGTCCTTTCAGTGACTTTTTCCCTCCATGGACCACAGCAGGAGCTCAGGGTCAGAGGTGATGCATTTTCCAGCCAGACATTTCTTGTTGAGCAAAGTGAATCCTCCAAACACCCAGATGTGCCCAGAGGAACCCGAGGTGATACCCATGGATGTTTCTCTGTGTCTTTTTCAGGCTTAGTGACTTCACTGTTTTATTCCTGGCTTTTTTCACACCTTGCAGTGGACTCAGGACAATGTTTGGATCAAATTCTCAATTACTGCTGCTCCCCCCAAGGATTTGGGGTGCCCTGATCTCCTAACACTCACAGACACTTTGTGCTGATGGAGTTCACCTCAGTGATTCTCACCACACAGATTTCAAACCCACAGACCTGTGGGGACAGCAGATTTGAAATTGGCCTGTTTTGTGTGATTTTAAATGGTGAATGCATCCAGGAAGCCAGGGAGGAGGAGAAATAAGACCAAAGAGCAGAGCATAACCCTCAGCAGCCTTTGCTGGGGTGTGATGGATGCTGTATTTGTACAGATCAATGATCCATGGCACTGTAGAACAAATTCATTACAAGAAACGCATGATTTTAACTGTGAACCTTCGCTCCTTTGGGCCTTCATTTTTTCAGGAATATTCTTGACAAAATACACATTTTAGGTTTCCCCCTCCCATGCTTGGCCACCCTTATCTCACCAGGTCTGTGAAAACAACTCACCAGCTCATTTTTGGGCTGGACAAAAAGCCCAGCCCAGTCCTTTGGACAGGATTTCATGAGGAACAGTTAATCATCTTAACTGCTCCTGCCTTCCTGAATAAAAGATCGCTGTGCTTCTGCTTTCATCTCCGTACAAGTGGAGAGGGAGAACCCTCCAGCTCATCCTGTGAATCCCCTTATTCCTTTTTACATTTCAAAAGGCAGCTATTGTGCAAAAATACATCTTAAAAGCCCCAGAGCACTGGGGGGTTTTGCTTTATTTTCCCTTCCCAGCACCTCAGTGGATTTCATCTAACAAACTGTCACCTTCAAGCTGGGGTTTGGGCATAATGGGTTTTGCTCCTTGGGTTTGGTTTTTTTTTTCCTAGGAGCCCAAATCTTTGCTTTTTGAGCCTTTGGTGTGTTTGGGATTTATCTCCTGGGCTTTTCTTAGTGGGGCCACTGGCACAAGATCTTCATCTGTTCCGGCTGGAGACCTGAGATGCAGAGAGCCTGTCCCAGATCTCCTGAGGTGTTTTGTCCACCCAAGCCCCACCTGGACTTGGTGACCCACGGTGCCTCAGAGGACTGTGCCCACATTCTCAACATTTTAACCTCATGATCAAATTCAACACCATCTTATGAGCTTTTTTATCTTTGCATCTTCATCGTGCCAGCTGCTGTATTTCAGTTCCAGCCTGACCATGTGCAGCCTCCTCCCAATTCAGTATCCATATTTTTTTCCCTGGGGAAATGCTGGACGTCTCTTCCTTACTCTTCATCACCACCTGAGTGCATTTTGTGTTGTTTAATCTCACTTTCTGAACCCCAGCCTTCAGCCCAGTCCTCAAGCTTTGCTCCATTATTAGATAATAATAAAAGCTGGAAGCTGAAGCTGCAGAAAGGATTTGCCCTTGGAGGAGATTTCTGCAGTCACAAGAGGCAAGACTTAGCAGAGATCCCATGAGAAACCCATCACTGCAGAAAAGACAGCAGTGGTTCATCTGTGCATCCCCAAAAACTCCTCAGTGCTCCACTCCTCCACGGCAGCCGAGCTGCCAGAGGTCCTGGGGGACCTGGACACTCCCAGAAAACCAAGACAAAGAGCCACAGGAAGCTCTGAGTGGCTCTGAAAGCCCCAGGCTCTGTGCAGCAAGCTGAAATTTTAATATCCAGCACTAGGCCTGGGGCTGCCCGTGCCCATGTTCAGTGCAGGGGTGTTGCAGAGCAAATGTCTTTCCAGAAAAAAATAAATTTCTCCACATGCCCCCAAGCCAAGGTGGTGAATGAGCTCTTCTGTTGCCCATCTCCTGTCTCTGTTCAAAATAAAGATTTTTATGAGTGCAACCAAGTACCCACAAGGGCTTCCACGAGGTTTAGGGATGGAAAGAAATAAGGGAGGCTGTGAATTTATTGTGTTGTGTCAGCTTTGTTGTGTGCCTCGGGAACACCAGGAATAAACTGGGGTGGTTCCATCCACGGCTGATACCTCCCAAGGTCCAGCTCTGCCCTTAACAACAGTAACCTCTGCACACAGTCATGGAATCATGGAATTATTTAGGTTGGAAAAGGCCTCCAAGATCATCAAGTTCAATCTGTGACCAATCCTCACCTTGTCACTAGCCCAGAGCACTGAGTGCCACATCCAGGCCTTCCTTGGACACCTCCAGGGATGGGGACTCCAAACCTCCCTGGGCAGTTCCAATGCCTGACCAACCTTTCCATGAAGAAATTCTTCCTGATGTCCAAAATTCTTCCTGATGCCCAAATGTGTTGCTTCTTCTGATCCAAATGTTATAGCTGTCCCTATAACCACACTTGGAAAAAAAAAAAATAATTGACCATTTGTGACACTGAGAATCAACTTATTAAAAAGCACTTGGGATCTAAAGATGTATTTTATTTTATTTTATTTATTTTATTTTATTTCAATCTATTCTATGTTTTCCCAGAGGGTGTTTTGAGAATCTTTTAAAACAAAGTAAGCTGAAAAAAATTAAATGGAACTTTTAAATGAGAAAATTGAAGCGTTTTCATGCAAGACTGCTAAAATGTTTCAGTTGTCAAAATGTTTCAGCTGGTGCATCTTTCCAGCTGAATTGATGGGTGGATTAACAGGAATTCAGGGAATGTTTCTGACAACCAGATGAGCTCTTCTGGTTGCATCTCCCATTGCCAGGAGATCAGGTTCTGCTCCACCACAGATCTGAGCTGCTGCTCTGACAAATGCAGAGGTTTTTTGGGTGAGATGGGACAAAACGTGGCTGCCATCACTCCAGCGTGGGATTTGTGCCCTTCTATGCATTTATTTATCAGAGTTGAGTCTGCAACCAGCAGAGCTCAGTGCAGGGAATGTGGCATCCCGAAGGGGCTGGGGCTGTGTGGGTGTGAGGGATGGAAAGGATGGAAAATATCCAAACCAGCATGGTGGGCACTGAGAACAGCCAGAGGAGCTCCAGAGGTGTGTACTCCAACCACCAGAAGTTCATCCTGGGGAGGAGAAGACTCCAGGGAGACATTCCAGCACCTTCCAGGGCCTGGAGGGGCTCCAGGAGAGCTGGAGAGGGACTAGGGACAAGGGATGGAGGGGCAGGACACAGGGAATGGCTTCCACTGCCAGAGGGCAGGGATGGATGGGATTTTGGGAAGGTATTGTTCCTCTGAGGGTGGTGAGGTCCTGGCACAGGGTGCCCAGAGAAGCTGTGGCTGCCCCTGGATCCCTCGAAGTGTCCAAGGCCAGGTTGGACAGGGCTTGGAGCACCCTGGGCTAGTGGAAGGTGTCCCTGCCCATGGCAAGGGGTGGGACAGGATGATCTTTAAGGATCCCTTCCAGCCCAAACCATTCTGTGATTCTCTGTCTTCCCTTGATGGGTTTTATAGGGAAACATTTTCCCCATCCCCTGTTTGGTGCAAAGGAACTCAGGAACTAAAATTCGCAACTTCTGGAAACCAAAAGCTACAAACTCTTCTGTTTATCCTTCATTATAATCTCCCTTCTATTGTCCTTTTTATATATTGTCCTTTTTTCTTTTCTCTGTTATCCCTTTTTCCCCCTTCCCCTCCATGCTCTCCTCCACTGATCCCCATTTTCTGCTCCTCCAGGGGCACCAGCCTCTCCCCCGACAAACAGTCTCAGTTTGGAGATCTGCTGGTTCTGTTTCAAACCCCAACATCAACCCTAAAACCAGTTTGATTTCTTTCCCAGGTGCTTTAACAGAAGGTCCTACCTCTACCTACAAACCTTGACCAGCAGAGAGAGATCTAAAGATGGGAAAAATCTGGGATTCTCCACGCTGCTGTCAAAGTTGAGCAATTCAAGATGAAAGCACTGAAATTCCCTTCCTCCTCCACTCCCACACCTCACCATAAACCATAAAGGGACATTTCAGGCCTGGAAGTGCCTTTGTATGACCAGACAGCAGCTGAAAGACCAGGGCAAGGTGCCAGGATCTCCTGCCACTGGTGGTTTTATTTGCACCATCATTCCCAGCTGCCATCCCACATCCCAACTCTCCAGGGCTGAACGAGCCCAACACTGGACTTCTTCACACCCAGGCCAAAACATCATTTTCCTGTTTCAAAAGGAAACTTGATTACATTAAAAGACCCTTTGAGGATGGAGACTCCCCAGGCAGGAGGGAGCCAGAATTCCCGGGTTCCTCTCTAATCACTGTGCAGTGCTAAATCGAGTTTTTCCAGCCTCTTGGAGAAATTTGTAGGCGAGGCACCGGAAAGGCTCCGGAGGCTGCCGTTGAATTTTGATGCTGTTCATCCATTATGGATGAAGAGGTTTATGTAAGAGTCTTTCCCTGGTGTTCATCTGAGGCCAGGCTGTCCCGGGCTGCAGATGGCAATTCACAGAGCACGGGCAGAGGGAGCAGGGACAGGAGGAGGGAGAAGGGACACAGAGCTGGGATCGCTGCTTTTCTCCTGACAACTGGGAGCGCTCGGCTTCCCAGAAACAAAAAAAAAACCTCCAGCACTTAATAAAACCTTGTCCTCCCTGGAAGGTACATCCTTCTGTGTGAAATATGCATAAAGCCTCTGTTTGGACATGGATCATGCTGTGTTTTTTGGATGCAGGAACACCTCTCCCTGTCAGCTTCGCACCTGGTAGAGGATAAAGGGACTTTCCATGGAAGTAGTTCCCTCTCATCCTCTTGGATAATGCTCTGACCACATTTCCCCTGTGGCTGGTGAGCCAGCCAAGCCTTGTTTGCTCTGCTCTCTTTAAACAGGAGGATTAATTAAGTTGGAGAGTTTGTTAATGCACTGTTAGATCTGTCCACAGACAAGGCAGGGAAATGAACCACACTTAATTAGCAAAGGTATTATTAATAAAACAACCGGATCAGAACCTGCCTGGATGGATAATCTCTGACTGCCCCTCAGCTCAGGCCTGGAAAGCTTGTGGGAGTGACTTTGGACATCTCTCTTATTTTCTCCTCTTGACTCTGCCATCCAGCACGAAGGGTTTCCACATATTTGTTCATTCTCCTGCAGGGGCATCAAACAGACAAGGGAATGTTGACCATGTCCTCCTGACACCCAGCCTGTGTTTGCAGAGCCCACAGGGCCTGGCTGCTGGAGAGGCTGGAGTATTTCCATGTCTCCAAGTTTTTGGGTAGGGCATGGGAAGTGTTCAAAGGCCTGGAAGGATCTTCTTGCTGTCCATGACTCCCTGACAGGAGGGGACAGCCAGGGGGGTCAGGCTCTGCTCCCAGGGAACAGGGACAGGAGGAGAGGGAACGGCCTCAGGCTGAGCAGGGGAGGTTTAGATTGGATATTAAAGGAAATTTCTTCATGGAAAGGGTTGTCCAGCCCTGGCACAGCTGCCCAGGGTGAGTCCCCATCCCTGGAGGGGTTTAGAAGCCCTGTGGATGTGGCACTTGGGGACACAGATCAGTGGTGGCCTTGGCAGTGCTGGGGGAATGGTTGGACTGGATGATTTTGGAGCTCTTTTCCAAACCAAGGAATTCACTGATTCTACAGTGGGAAAACAGGAGCCAGAGGGAGAGAGGCCACCACTTCTTAGCAGATCTGCCCACAGACAAAGCCCTTCACAGTCAGAGAGCCACAAAGCCAACAGGACATCTCATCACCCTTAAAAAGCCAAGAATTCGTACAAACACACAGGACAGGGGAGTCACTGCAAGGTGTCTCCTGAGGAGCCCCATCACAGCTGGACCAAATCATAGAGACTTTACACTCTCCTGGTGCACAGTAAATCCCATTTCCAGCCTCCCTTCCTGTTCCACACAGGAAAAAGCCCTTTGCAGTCCCTCTAAAGCCCATTTCCATGGGAAGTGGCATTATTGCAGGTGAAGCTGCCCCTCAGCGAGCAGAGGAGTTTGTGCTGCCCGTCCTGTGCTCTGTGCCTGCTCCCTTGTGTCACCACTGGGACTCTGAGCACTGCTGCAGATCAAAACATCTTCACAGCAGCTGCATCTTTGGCCTCCCTCCTCCCCTCAGAGGTTTCACTGCTTTTAGAAGTTCACCATAGGTAGAAGAGTGTCAACTTGCATCACTTTCCACTCAATTTGAGGCTCCCAGCACATCCACCAGAGCGGGTACTCCCAAAATATGTGGCACTCACTGAAGCAAGAGCGAAGCTGAGACATGGCAGAACAGCTCCTGTGCTTTCCAGGATTTTCTCATCTTCTTCACAAATTTCACCAAGTGGCCTTGAAATAGCACAGGACTGCAAAGGAAAGAGTTGAGGATAAAACCTCAGCCTAGGGAGAAAGTGGCTGCTCATTTTTCCTCCTGATTTGCTCCTCCCATGAGTTGTTTTGTCCTTGCTCTGGGATTTCCTGTACTTTCCTGTATACAGGAATTTCCTGTACAATCCTATAGGTTTGTCTACGCCTTCTTCAGATTCCAGGACAGCCTGTTTATATCCACTGGGACATCCAGAAATTCAGCTGGAGTTTTAGCCCCCTCAGCTGAGCTGACTTTGTGTCTCAACATCCCCCTGACACCTCTGGACAGGTAAACCTGACTTTTAACACTTTTGCTGCTTGAAAGCTATCCTGAAAGCACAATGCTTTATTCATCCCAAGGGAATCCAAATGGAATTTGGGGTAGCCAGAGTCAAAGGATGAAACTGCCAAAGGGAAGGGACTGAGCCCCTCCATCCAGGCTGCAGCTGAGCTGACTTTGTGTCTCAACATCCCCCTGACACCTCTGGACAGGTAAACCTGACTTTTAACACTTTTGCTGCTTGAAAGCTATCCTGAAAGCACAATGCTTTATTCATCCCAAGGGAATCCAAATGGAATTTGGGGTAGCCAGAGTCAAAGGATGAAACTGCCAAAGGGAAGGGACTGAGCCCCTCCATCCAGGCTGCAGGCACAGGAAAACAGGCAGCAGGGATCTCTGCCATTTAAAAAACAAAATAGATAAAATTTCAAATGGACTTTTAAAATTAAGACTTTAAAAATTAAAATAGACATTAAGGTTTCAAGTATGAAAAACCAGGCACACAAATGACCACGATCCAGGTGTAATTAAGCCACTGAGGAGTATCTTTTGGGCTGGAGGAGGCTCAGATCCCCCAGCACGACATGGAGCATTGTTAGAAGGAGGCAGCTGGCAAGACAGGCAGGTACTTTTATTTCCTGTCACGAAGCCAGCAAGTCTCCTCTTCCACTGCAATTATTTGCTTCAGATGCCTAAAAATACAGTGCTCTGGGATTTGGAAAACTTTTATTTTTTTAAAACAAAGCAAGCGCTTTGAACTCTTTTGTCGTGAAGCAAGTCAGCACTTGAGTGGATTTTGTCTCAGCTCCATCCCACAGCCCACCCAAAGCCCTGTTTCAGTTTCAAGTCTGTTGTGGATTGTTTTAGGCAATTCCTAAAGGTGTTAAATCCGAGTTTTTGTTAACCTTGGCTTTGCCACCCCCGCATCCCAGGCCCAGGGGATGAGGGAAGGGGAGGCAGAGCGGAGCCCCCGCGCTAATGAAACGCCGCATCTCGGTGCACTCACAGACAGTCTCCCCTTGTCACCGAAAATATCCCGGTGGCAGCAGCTGCAGAGCTTGTTTTAGCTCCAGGCGTGCCTCCAGCCCACACTGGGTGCTCTCCTGCTGGGTGCTGACAGCAGGGCTAATGATCACTAATCTCTGTTTTATTATCATTGAATCTTTTTTTTTTTCCAGGCTCCTGAGGGAAGGAGAGTTGTCTGTGTCACTCCCCTCCTGCTCACCCCACTCCTCTGCTTTGATCTTTGCCACCTGTTGACCAGTTTGCAATGGAATGGAATGAAAATATCCAGCAAAAGGATGGTCTTAAGGAGATGAGAGACCTTCCAGGTATCACCACTCACAGGGGACGATCATCAAGAGCCAGACTCTAGCATGTGAAGAGCATTCACGTTTCCTGTGTTCCCCAGGTGAAGATTTAAATTTTCTTCCTCAAAATCCTGCCCAGCAGTCACAGAATCATAAAATCATGGAGTCATGGAATGGTTTGGGTTGGAAGAGATTTTAAAGCTCATCTTGTTCCACCCCCCATCCATGGGCAGGGGCACCTTCCACTATCCCAGGTTACTCCAAGCCTCATCCAACCCAGCCTAGAATGTTCTCTGGACAACTTGCACCAATGTTTTAACATCCTCATTGTATAAAATTTCATCCTAATATCTCATCGAAATCTCTCCTCTTTTTAGTTTAAAACCATCAATCCTCATCCTGTTCCTACAGACCTGCCTAAAAGTCTGCCCCCATCTCTCCTGGGAGCCCCCTTTAAGTGTGGAAAGGCCACAAAAAGGTCTCTGCATCCATGGGCACCACATGTACCCCAACCTGTGCCACCAAGGAGGGAGGGGTGGCCCCAGGTTTGTTTTTCAGTGTTGTTTGGAGATCCCAAAGCTCCGGATGCGTGAGTCATTCCCAGCACCAAACCCACCCGTGCCATTTCAGAAGCTTTTCCTCAGGAGCTGGTTCGGCTGCTCGGCTTCCAGCTCCCGATCCGCCGCTCCCAGGCGTGTGCTCTGCAATCTGTGGGAGGAAATACTTTCTCAGATCCTCCTTGGGTTTGCCCTGAACTCCTCAAGAAACTGGGAAAGGGATGAAACAGAGCGTTTCCTGCCAGCAGAGGGGATTTGACCTGGCACTAAAGCCACTGCCTGGAGAGGAAAGAAAGGACAGAGAGGAAACGCACAAGTCCTTTAGCATTCCGTGTGCCCGGGCTCCCAGTGAGGAAATCCAGTGCCAATGAATTATACAAATGCTTATGCAATTAGAAGGAGCTACAGTCAGTCCTCCTGCAGCCAAAAATAGCTGTGTGCACCAGCAAAGGGCCTGCCTGCCTTCACATCTCGTTAGGAGGAGAAAACACTCCGGGCTGGTGAGTGGGAGAAGCTTCAGACAGAACAAAATATCCCTGGCTGGGAATGCTGGAGGGCAATGATACACAGGGGTGGAACACAGCTGGCCCCACGTGTCCTCTTTCCCAAAGGGGGTTGTGGAATCATGGAATGGTTTTGGTTGGAGGGTACCTTAAAGATCATCCAATTGCACCCCTGCCATGGGCAGGAACACCTTCCACGATCCCAGGTTGCTCCAAGCCCTGTCCAGCCTGGCCTTGGATGCTTCCAGGGATCCAGGGGCAGCCACAGCTTCTCTGGGCACCCTGTGCTAGGGCCTCATCATCCTTAAATTCAGGTCATTGGATGATCTTTAATGTCCCTTCAATCCCAAATCTGGGATTCTGAGAGATGGCCCTGAAATTCTCCCCCAGGTATCTACACTCCCAGGTGGGAGAGGGTTTCCCCCAGCAATCAGACATGAGGCAAATGTCCAGACTGATGGGAAAGGGGACAGGATTGCCATGGGACAGGACTGAGCACAGCTCTAACCCCTGCTGGCCTTTGGGCAGAAGGATGTGGAGGCTTATCCTGAATCCACAGTTACCTTCAAACTGGGATTAGGAGACACCCACCCTGTGTGCTGGCCAGGGCATGGAGAGGAGCCTGGAGGAGAAAGGAAGCAGAAATGCCATCTGGGCTTGGCAGAGACACTCCTGAGATCCCTGTTCTTGGCAAATCCCAGCACTGCCGAGGCCTTCCAGGATAAAGTGGCAATGGACCAAAGATTCCAACTCAGCTGCACTTGGCCCAAGGTGCAGAGAGGGGTGGAAGGGGGCCAGGAGTGCTCTGGGAGTCCGTGGAAGCCACCAGAGATGTTAAATCCTTCCTGGCAGCAGCGCTGCTGGCAGAGGGGAGGCAGATGGCTGAGAGTCCCAGAAGTGCCACCATGGCAGGAAGATGACAAGGTGGGAAGATGTTGAGGTGCTACACATCATTCCTGAATGATTTTGTGGAAAAGAAGGTGGAAAGATAAGTGATCAGCAAGCTGGTCTTCTTCTGGTGGTCCATCCCAGGGTGGGAAATATCCCTGAATCCACAGAGGTTGAAAATCACTGATTAAAAACTGGCCAGCAGCAAGGCTTGGAGATGGCAGCTGGGCCTGGCTGTGCAATCAGAGCTGGAAATCCCACCTTTCCCACCTGTGTCACACCTGACAGCCTCCCATATTCCTGAGGGCATCTCAGGTGGCTTCTGGCACAATGATCAGGCCACCAAACCCCACCTCTGCACTGTGGGCACTGGTGTGGGTGCCTCAACTTTGGCAAAACCCCACACTGGTGATGATGGTGGTGGTGACACTGAAATCACCCTGTCCCCAGAGCCTACACCAAAGAGGGACCAACAAGATTCCTGGGGTTTGTGGCACAGTCCAAGGGCAGCCACTTGGTGCAAGATTTCACATCTCAGTTTGCCTGGGAAGAGCAGAGAGGCTCCAAGCCCTCTGTCTGGGAGTGTGTTTACTATCTGGGAGCAGGAGGTGCTGCATGCTGCAGGATCTCTTCAGCCTGCCAGGGAATTGATGTCAAAGTTTTGCTCCTGGAAAAAAAACATATTGGGGTAGATAATGTTCTTGCTGACAAGCCAGATGTCAAAACACAGCAGGATAATGTTACTGAAAGCCTCAGCTGCTCTAAAAGGGAAGTGAAGAGATGATTGCTCCTTCGTTAGACATCAAAATTTGATGGCATATCACTATGAATGAAAGGCCATGAATGCTTTAAAGAAAACAGGGCTGAGAGTTGCCTCATGGGATGTCAGCTGGGGAGTTTCCTGGGAGAGGCTGACCACGTTTGGTCTCCCTCGTGTGCATGCTCAGAGCCAGGAGATGGGCAGGGCTGTTGTGAGCTCTGCACACCTCTGGCAAGAGCTGATCCACCACAGGCGAGCCCAGACAACACAATCAGAGAATTGTTTAGGCTGGAAAGGCCCTCTAAGGTCATCCAGTCCAATCAGCACTGCCAAGGCCACCATTAAACCATGTCCCCAAGTGCCACATCCACACAGCTTTTAAATCCCTCAAGGGAGGGGGACTCCACCACTGCTCTGGACAGCCTGCACCTTTCCAGTGAAGAAATTCTTCCTAATACCCAACCTAAACCTCCCCAGTGCGAACCAAGGTCTGTCTAAACCCAGGCTGGACAGTAGCCCACAGTGGGTGGCTTCAGGACCACATAAGAGCTGCAAAGTTTGGGACAGGGACAAGCAGCCTTTCCCAGGACACACCTCTGTGGTCACTCACTGGAGTTGCCATGGCAGAGCTCCCTCAGCCCATTTCTTGTCCTGTCCTTTGGGCTCCTGAATGTCCCCAAGGAAGGCTGGTGAGGACACCAAGGTTTTTTTCTTCTTCTCAATATCTAATCTAAATCTTCCCTCTGACCGTGTGAAGCCATTCCCCTTTAGTCAGTCACTCCATGTCCTTGCCCAAAGTCCCTATCCAGCTCTCTTGGAGTTCCTTTAGGTATTGGAAGGACCAGCAGCAGCTCAGTCAGAGTCACTGATTTTGTGACACCTCTGTGACCCTGGTCCTCTGACAGAACTGATGTGCTGGGAGCACCAGAGAGCTGTGAATCATCAGCTGGATCATATCTTGCTGTCCTGCCAAGGTTGTAAGGAAGTGAGAATCCTGAAAAACATAAAAATGAGAAGGTTTGGCTTGGTTGTTGGCTTGCTTTTCCTGAACAAGTGTTGTACTATTTAACTTTAATTTTACATGTGTAGAATCATGGAATGGTTTGGCTGGAAGGGACATTAAAGACCACCCAGTGCCACCCCCTGCCATGGGCAGGGACACCTTCCACTAGCTCAGGGTGCTCCAAGCCCTGTCCAGCCTGGCCTTGGACACTTCCAGGGTCACTTAGCAAGGCTTTCACAGGGGAAGGTCTCCCACATCCTCTGGTTAACAAACCTGTCTGGAAACCAAAACTCTGAGGGTGCTGCAAGTTGATGGGAAGTTACTGGGAATGGAGGGAATTACCTGCCTGGTTTGGCAGGGAGAATCCTTGGCTCTGTGCAAATTCAAAGGCCAGGAAAGCCCAAGCCTGCTGCACAAGGTGTGTTTCCCCCTTGTGCCACGCTGCTCCTAGACTGGTGTCTGAGCATGCTGGATGGATCATGCCAGGATAAAACTGGACAGATGGACATAAACCTGCTGAATCTTGCCCAAAACAACAGGCAGAAACGTCTCCCGTGATTTACAGGCAGAGCCCTGTAACTCCTGCCCACAGAGGGGCCCAGGTTAGATCAACACCAAGGACCAGCTGCCCAATTCCCCATCATTTCCTGCCCACACCGAGGTGCCAAACACCAGCCTGAGCTCTGCCATGACAAACACAACTCAGGGGTACCATCCAGAGCAATCATCATCCTCTTTACAAGCCACAGGACCAGCAGCAGCTGTTGAGGCTGCTTTTGAACTTTGCTGGTATCATTTATCTGCATTCAGAGCTCCGAGTCTCGTCCGTCTCGCAAAGATTTTCTCTTGACATCAGTTCTTCGTGGAGTTTCTTTATCAACTTCACTGTGTCTTTCAGCACAAAGGCAGCCTGCCACAAGTCTTCCAGGAGGCTTTGTAGCAAAATAAAATGGAAATGATCCTGTTCTTAATGCTTTACCTACCTCAGGAGTGATTTATGGGTGTTGCTGAATGCACACAGAGATAAATCTCAGTCGGTTACGCCTGCCTCATCTCCTGAACACCTTTGAAGTAAAGAAGGACAAAAAGAATCCAAACATAAAACTAGAACAGAAACCAGCTCAGAAATAGGGGGGATTCTTGGGGTAACCCATCCTCTGCAGGATCTCAGGGTCTGTGAGGGAACCTGTAGGTGCCATCCCCCCATTTTAGAGATGAGCAGAGAGAGACAGGAAACGCTGCTCCCACTTGCTTATGAAAGGGTTAATGGATTTGAATAAATAAACAAATAAATAGATAAATAAATAAATAGAAGTGCCAGATAATAATGCTTGCTGCCACATTTCCCCAGTATTAGAAATTCCTTCACTCTGCAAAACAAAAAGCAACAGCACTGTGTGCTGGGTCCAAGTTTCAGCTCAAGCTCTCACATCTTCCCAATCCCAAGAGATTTCCTTTCACTTAAAAGGGGAAAAAAATTACCAGATCACACATTTGTAGCATGGCAATTCTGACTTTGCTCAGCACTGGCTGCCCTGTGGACACCAGAAATGCTCCCATGATGGCAAGCAGCTCTTCTGGCCAGTACTGGTGTAGCCCCACATATCCTGATTATTCCCTGTGTTTGGGGCTGTCCCCACACAAACACGAGTCTGGAAGCCCAGAGCCACAGCAGATCTGAGCATGCTGAGCACAAAATACAGAGCAGAGCAGCCAGAGCATGCACAGAGTTCATGGTTAAATGGAATTAGTTAAAACTAATTAGTTAAAATGAAAAAGGAGGTCCTAACACAACTGAGAGTGCCTTCAAATCCCCTTTGCTTCCCTGGGAGCAGCACTGATGTGAACCTCACCTCCTTCATTTCATGTTAAGGAGCATTTTAGTGCTGATCAGAAAACAAAGCAGGGAGTGGAGCTGGTGCACAAAGAAGCATTCAGTGGGTTTGTTCCTAAAATGATCTCCTGTTTTTGAACACCTCACAGAGACGCAGCCCCCACAACTTTCTCCCAAATGCTTTTTACGTGGAAGCCCTAAAACAGCAGGCAGAGCATTTTCTCCATTTCCCAGTGATGAGGAGCAGTTTATTCATCAGCTGTCGCTTTTCACCACTTCCTTTTAGGGTGTTTTAGACACTTCTTCAGGAGAAGAAATCTGGGAATGCTCTTAACCACCTGCACGGTTCATTGGAGGTTTTTACACTGAGCCAGGAAGGTGACACCCTGTTACATCCTCGCTGTGTCTGGGGACCAAGAGGAGAAGGGATTGATGCAAGGACACCCAGGCTGGCTCTGGAGGGAGCAGGATGCAAGGCCAGATCTTTGGAAGCTGTGAGGATGATTTAATTACAGACTCTGCCACACCACTGCCCTGGGCAGCCTGTGCCAAGGCTGGACAACCATTTCTGTAAAGAATTTTCCCCTAATATCCAACTTAAACCTGCCCTGGTACAATTTGAGGCTGTTTCTTCTCATCCCCAATCCAACTCACTCTCACATGATCTCCATCTTGGACTGCATCAGGGAAAGTGACCCAAAACCTTCCTGCTGCAAGAATCCCCCCCCTTTCCCAGGAGATGTCACCAGGTTTGAAGGCAGCCTCCCCCACGCCCTCAGAGCCACCTCCCCTCCTGTATCTCCCATCACCCCTCAATATCTCTTTCTCCTCTGCTCCCCTCTTCTGGGAACCCTCCAGAATTCACATCCCTGGGTGGCCCACCCAGCATCAACTGGCCAAAAACCCAGTGGAACTTCCTGAGGGCACCTGGGGACCTTCTGGCCACGCTGTCCCCACTCAGCTCAGCCATCCTGGATAAATACCAGAGCCAGGCTGAGCACCAACCTGGAGAGGAGTGGAGGGAGGTCCAGGAGGGGTAGGGAGTGAGAAACATTGATTCCCACCCAGCCCTGATTTTTGGATAGTGCTCCTCATCACACCTCACTCCTCACCCACACAGCCCAGGAGAGAAAAGCAAATCAGCCACATCACACTAAAAAAACCATTCCTCTGCTTTCAGCCCTGAGAAATGAAAACCTCCTTGGCCTCTGAGTGAAAGGAAGTTTTCCCACACAATAGCTCAGATCCCATTAAAGCATTGACAAGCAACCACTTTGTGCTTCACTTAAAATTTAGCCAGGAGGGAAAATATTACTTTGGATGGCAAGAAGAGATTGCTTTTAATTGAAACTCTTTCTGTGCTGAACTGCTGTTGACACTCAGTTTTCAATTAACAGTTCCACGGGTTTTAGTTCAGTTCAAGTCAAGGCTGTACAATGAGAAAAAAAAGAAGTAAAATCAAATAAAATCAGAGCTTCTGGCTGATCTTGGAGAAGTTCAAAGGGATTTAAATGCAAGTCTGTGTGGGGTTTTTTCCTTCAAATCCTTGACTCAGTGGTGTTCTGCTATTTTCAAGGTCACCTTCACAAACTATTGAAGGACTGAGGTTGGGAGGGACCTCTGAGGTCTTTTGTCCAACCCTTTGGGTCCACTTGAAGATCAGAGCTGGTTGCCCAGAGCCTTTTCCAGATGGGATGAACGTTTTCAGCAGTGGTGGCTGCACAGCTCTGGGGGAGGTTTGGGACACCCAGGTTTGGCTGAGCCCACCCTTGGTGTGGGAGCCATGGTCACACACCCATCTGGCACAGCAGCCTGGGACAGGGTGGGAAAATGACATTTCTGACAATGGAGAAAGGTGCAAATCAGGTGAAATCACTGCAGACACAGATTTAATGGGATTGCACAAAAAATGCTTTGTATGGGCAAAGTGGAAACACCCCTTATTTTTATATCTAGAGATGCATTTAAGTGGTGGCCTTGGCAGTGCTGGGTTAATGGTTGGACTGCATAATCTTGGAAGGCTTTTCCAACCTAAATGATTCCATTTTGTACATAAAGTCAAGGATTTACTGTTGGTATAACTGGAACCACAAGTCTGCGTTCATAAAATTGATAGAAATAATTTTTAAAAGGAAAAAAATAATAATAATAAAAAAAGTTGCTTTCTGGCAGTTTCCTCCAGCATTCTTATGCATGAAAATAAATCTCTCTTCACACAGCAGCACAGCCAGGGAGGTTTTTTCAAGTGGAATTGCTCCAGCCAAGAGCAGGAAGATGCTGGAAGATGTTTGCTCCCAGCAAAGCCTCTCCACAGAAAACCATTTGGAGAGGAGCAGCAAATCCCAGCCCTCAAACCCAGCTCCTGGTGGAGTGGTCCAAGCTGCAGTCAGCAAGTCTTCCCAAAAACATCAATCTTCTCATTACAGCCCGATTCAAGCACTGGAGCTTTCATTGTCTTTGGTCCCCAGAGGTCAATAGAAGGCACGTCCTGATTTTTGGGCAATTTATTTGAGCCGATGTAACGACACGGCAGTGGGCTGTGAAAACAACAGAAGATGCTCCGTGCTTGAGTCTATCCAGAGGTTGAGTTTGTCCCTTTTCCCTTTCATCCCTGGTGATAAAAGTGGAACTCTCCAGGTCCTCAAAGCTATTTGCTCTCATGTATTACCCACAAAACCAGAGATGAGCACAGCTTCAACTCTTAAATTCTGTGCGGGTTGTTCGCCGTCATTTTCGTCAGTTTATCTGGGAAGGGTGAAAAAGGGAAAAGTTGGTTTTACTTGTGGATTTTTGCTTCCCTTTAGTAAAAAAGAATTGTGCCACAGAGGTTTATGTAGCACAGGTAGTTATATGGTCCTAAAACTGGCTTTGCTCTTGCTCTAAATTGTCTTTCCTACAGCACATCCAGGGGGAATTTCAGCCCTCTGGAATTTAGATGCCTGGATTCTGTGGCCAGCCCTGCCAGAAACTCACCCCACGCACCTGAGAAGGTCACCCAGGCTTGGATTTGGATGGGAAAACTCACCAAGGAGGCACAGAATGACAGAATCATTATGGCTGGTAAAGATCTCCGAGATCACCAAGCCACACCAGCACCACCACCAGGTTCACCACTAATCCACGTCCTCCAGTGCCAAATCCACGTGGTTTTGGGACACTTCCAGGGATGCTGACTCCACCACTGCCTTGGGCAGCCTGGACAGCCCTTTCCCTGTCTTGCTTTGCAAGCAATTTGATGTGAGTAATTCCCCCATCTGTTCTGTGTGTCAATATTGCAGAGTAACTGAGGTGGGTGGAGGGTTTCTGAGGCCTCCAGTTCAACTTTTGGATCAAAGATGAGCCCTCTTCTAACCCCAATTGATTGTCCTTGGTTATGTCCAGCAGAATTTTGAATATCTCCAAGGATGGAGAATCCACAGCTTCTTTGATCCCCCTTTTCCTGTGTTTAACCACTCTCATAGTGGAAACTCTTCTCTTGCCTCTCACTGGATTTGTCACCTCCTGTGACACTTTCAAGAGTCCATCTTCTCTGGAACCCTCCTTTAGGGGTTGTAGGCACAATTTGGATCCACCTTAGACCTTCACCTTTCCTCTAGCAGTTTGTCACCTCTCCTGCAGCCACAGAGAGGACACTGGCTGTGCTTTGGGACACACCTGCACTTCCCATGGGCACTCAGATGACCTCACAGATCCCAGAGGATTGGATCCAGGCTGGTCTGCATGAGCTGCAGGAACATTTGGGCTCTTCTGGCCTGAATATTTTTGGAACTGTCAAAAATATTGCAGCAAATGGTGAGGTTATGAAAAGCTGGTATTTCACATTGAAAGAATGTAGGTTTAGTTTGGATATATTGGTAAGAAATTCTTCCCTCTGAGGGTGGGGAGGCCCAGGGTGCCCAGAGAAGCTGTGGCTGCCCCTGGATCCCTGGAAGTCTCCGAGGCCAGGCTGGACAGGGCTTGGAGCAACCTGGGACAGTGGGAGGTGTCCCTGCCCATGGCAGGGGGTGGAATTGGATGATCTTTAAGGTCCCTTCCAACCCAAACCATTCCAGGATTCTGTGATTCCATGGTCTGGGAAGTGGTGGCTTCCCATTTCATCTGATTTATTCTCTGGATCAGGATGTGCAGCAAGAAGAAAAAAGAAACAGAAAGGGAGGAGAAAAAGGGGGAAGAAAGGGAGATGTGAATCCTGCATGGAAAGCTGATGTAGGGTGGAAAATGTGTCTGCTCAGCTCTTCACTGGATTTCTTCCACTTGAATTTGAATGGAGAAGGATGTAATTCACTGTGATATCGTCGTTCTGGTGTCCAGAGTGGGTGGAAGAAGATGTGCATGATAAGAGAGCTCCAAAGATAACAGCAAATTTTGGAAAGAATTTTAAAAAATGCCATCAGAAGTGGCCATGCAAGCCCTGCAGCCAGGTTGTGGGGTGAACATGCAAGGTGAGGCACAGCCAGAAGTTCCTCCTGTCAGTCTTCCAGACCTTCCCATCCCCACATCCTTGGCAGGACCAGACCACTGCTGCTCTGCTGCTCTCCGAGAGTGTGCCTGCACTTTTCTGCATCCCTGACACAGCTTCTATTTTTATTAAAAGGAAAAAAAAAAAAAAAAGAAGAAGGTTAAAAAGTTTTGTTTTGCTGATTTTGTTTTTTAACACAGCCTAACAAAACTCCAGATAATGACAAACAAGTGAGCAAGACTCTGGCACAAGCAAATGAGATTTAATCTGTCAGCCCGTGGGCGGCTGGAGCAGGATAGTGCTGGCTGTATTTTCTTAAGGTGGCTCTTTCCATCCCTGGGGCTGCTTAAAATAAAGCAGATGGGAATACAGAATTATCCTCGATGCTGAAATATGGTGCTGCATGCAGGAAATGTTGCTTTTTGTGGAGTCTCTGCTCTGACACACTAAATCCACACCAGCCACTCGAGCGCTGACTGGAAAGTGATGGCCCAGACACTTCAGTGGCAGTGCTGGAGCCATCAGATATCCCCTAGGATGTTCGAGACTGATTTTGGGGTTCAGGGCATTGAAATGTATGAGGAAGGGTCACCTGGACTCGATGAAAAGAACAAGCTTTGGATAGTTCACTGATAGTTAGAACCCAGAGATCCCTCACAAGGCTGTTGGGTGTGAGAGCTCCTGGTCCATGCTGGGACCCAGCCCAGAGCTCATGGAAGGACCTGGACCAAAATCATGGAGCTGTTTAAGTCACCCCATGAGCCAGGAGGTGGCAGTGGCTGCTCTCCTCCAGGTCCTGTTGCATTTTTTTTGCTTCCCTCTGATCCAGACTGCTTTGGGGAGATAAAGGTTCAGCTTGGTTCATACCAAAACCCTGATGCATTAAAGCAATGAGTGGGCAGACAGGCAGAATCCCCCAACCACGGAATCCCAGAATTACAGAATCCCAGAATTGTTAAGGTTGGAAAAGCCCTCTAAGATCAGCGAATCCAACTGTTCCCCCAGCACTGCCAAGGCCACCACTAAACCAGCCCCAAGTGTCACATTCACAGGTTTTTTGAACACTGTCAGGGATAGTGACTCTGCCACCTCCCTGGGCAGCTGTGCCAGCCCTGGACACCCTTTCCATGAAGAAATTTTCCCAAATATCCAATCTAAACCTCTCCTAGCACAGCCTGAGGCCATTCCCTCTCCTCCTGTCCCCAGTTCCATGGGAGTACAGCCCGATGCCCCTGGCTGTCCCCTCCTGTCAGGAGCTGTGCAGAGCCACAAGGTCCCCCCTGAGCCTTCTTTGCTCCAGGCTGAGCCCCTTCCCAGCTCCCTCAGCCCCTCCTGGTGCTCCAGACCCTTCCCCAGCTTTGCTCCCTTCTCTGGACATGCTCCAGCCCCTCAAAGTCTTTCTTATTGAGAAGGGCTAAAACTACACCCAGGATGTTTTTCCTCCCTCTGCAGGGAAAGGAAAACTCAGGAGAAGTTGAGTGACTGGGGAGTGCCACGGGAGAAATGCATGAGCACAACTCCATCACTGACAGGATCCTGAAAGGACCTTGCAGGGCCAGGAGCTGGACTCAATGATGCCTGTGGGTCCTTCCCATCTCAGTAGATTCCATAATTCTTTAAAAAATTGGGGATACATAGATGGAAATAGGATCCCAAGGGCATTCTTATGTTTAAAGGTGATTAAACACCTCTTCAGCTCCTGCCCCTTCACGACTTGTCCTTGTGTTTCAGCAGGAGGTGGGAGGAGAAATCCCTGTCCCTTTTTCTTGGCTTTCACCACTCTCTGCTGGCTCGGTGGGAGTTTGCCCAGCTCCTGTTTTGGGGCGGGGGGGTCACTGCCAGACCATCAAGTCCCTGCCTGGAGACCAGTCCAGTGGCTTCAAGGGGCAGTGACCATGGGATGGCAGCAAAATCTGTCACTGGGTCAGTCCCCAACCCTCCTTGGCTGGGTACCACGGCTGGCACCGAGACACAGCAAGGCTGGGGCTGGCAGTGCCCAGCCCAGCCCAACCCAAGCCTGCAAAGGCACAGGGATGAGGGGAGCTAAAATGATATTTTTTCTCAGGGATAGTTTTGCTTTTGTGTTGAAAAGCAATCCCTAAAAAAACCCAAAAACAATGTAACAGCAAAACACACCATTCTTTTTGGATGGTTGGATGCTTTCTGTGGATGGGGAAGAAGGTGGATGGGAGCGCTGAAAAATTAAAAATTTTGCAACAAAATGAGCC
>WEZZ01023354.1:95376-122453 GCA_013400585.1 Chloropsis cyanopogon | reverse complement strand
TTTTTTTTTTTTTTTTTTTTTTTTGTATTTTCTCTGTGTCACTGGAGTATAGAGCAGTTTTGCCCAATTGCTGCTTGCATTTGAACCAGCTGAAATAGCAAGTCTCTCCACTGCAGAGTTTTGTGCTGAAGAATTTGTTGACTCCTTGGAAAGAGAGCCCAGTGCAGCACCGGGGCTGAAGAGCAAAATTATTTGGCAATTTAGACAGAAACACCAAAGCCAAGCCAGTCTGGTTTCTCCACTCTTGCCTTTGAAAACTTCTGAACATCTGCAACCGAAGCAGATTTTTTTTTTTTTTTTTTTTTTTTTTTTTTTTAAGTGTTANATTTGTTGCAATGTTTTACTGGTAAATTTCTGTTCCGTTCGTGGAATTTCCACCCTGGGCCTGTGCTGAACTTTGGGCAAAGCTGCCTGATCCTTCTCTGTGTCACTCTGGCTTCTGCCAAGAAGTGATTTCTTCATCAAGCCATCGCTGCAAGAAACTGAGCACTGACCTCAGGGAGGGAGTGGGGATGTCCCTGTGTCCCTGTAGTCGTCACAAAGTGGAGTCAGGTAGGAAGTGCTGTTGCCACCTGAGAGTTCTGCCTGTTGGGAGCCAGTTCTGCTGACTCTAGGAAATGTCCCCAAAGCAGAACTTGTAGACTTTGGAGTTGTGGTTAGCATGAGGGTTTTCTGTTTTCCATCTAACTATCAGATTTCAATTCCAGAATGAGAAAGAAGCTTTGAGGGTAAAGTTGTAGCCCACGTTTTCTGCTGCCTGTGCTGAGCTGCTGCATTTGTGCCAGGACTCAAATCTCTCACAGAGTAATGGGGGAGGAAAAACAACCCCAAACCCTGGGCACTAAGATCAAAACCTTGAAAACTTAATTGTCCCTTCTGTAGCTTAAATCTTACTTGTAGGTCTGGATAAGGAGTCATTTAACACAGAGATAGTAAATAATTATTTTCAATATTCAAATCTACACCCGTTGCCAGTGGAGCTAAACCAGGTTGTAATTCTTCAGCTTGCTGGGGTAGCTAACTAAATTAGTTATAGATTGTCACAAACAGACAATAGTGCAGCACCAAACAGCTTGACTTTCCTCCCAGAGGGAAAACCCACCAGGTGCTGGGTTCCTGATTCCCAGGATCCCTGTGGGCTGTGCCTGGGACGGGCCCAGCCAGGTGCCCAGCCTGCCTCAGTTCACTGAGCAGTGTTTCAGTGAGTGCTCCAAGGAGGTCACCTGTCAGCAGAGCATCAGCACCTGCAGGTACCCTCTGATGGCCAAAGATTGCTGGGTGATGGCTCTCCTTGGTGACAAAGTAATTCTCAAAATGACTGAGACCCCTGAGCTGTTCCACCAGCGTGACTTTCAGGCTGGCTTTAGAAAAATGGTTTTGATTGCCTTAAATTGCCCAATTTAATTCCAGCCACAACACTCCTGCCTTTCCTGCAGCCCTCTGCAATCTGGGAGTCTTGTTAAAAGCCTCGGTGCTCTGCACACTGGAGCAGAGTGCCTGCTCCTTTCCCTGTGGAAAAGCAGTCTGGAAGGAGAGTTGTGTATTCATGTGGTTGGGTTGAGATCCCAGCTAGCAGACTTAATTAACTCTGTGTGTCTTAATTTAAATTGAATCCAGACAGAGGTGGCTTTCTGGACTGGCTACAGCCAAGATGAAAATGCTGCAAGGCATAAGTGGGTGAGGATTTCAGGCATTAATCATTTAGGGCAAGAGAAGCCAAGCTAAGCAGTGGGAAAAGGGGATAAATTGGAGTTGGAGTGAGGGTTGTTTGGGGCATGTGGTAGGGTAAATAAATAGGATTACCCATTTCCAATTTCAAATTCCTTTTATTTACCATCTAAGGAGGGTGTGCTTGGCTCTTGTTTTTTGCCTGGATGCTCTGAGTGCATCCAGTTGGATTCTGCTCACCTCTGGGTGGACATCCAGGTATTTTGTTGTCAGCTTTTACTTGGTTGCTGATCATGTGCAGAAAAAACACTTGTTCAACTCTCAAGTTGGGCTTGTCCCTCCAAACCTGCTCCTTGTCCTTGAACACTGCAAAGAGCTCAGAGGTGAAGGTGCTTCTCTTGAGAGTGCATTTTGGAGCAAAAAGTGAGACCCATCCATCTGATGTTTACATCAAAAACATAATTTCCTCTCAAGTGACAAGAAACTCATGAGGATGAAATAATGACAGGTACAGTTGGGCTGTCTTGATCCAGCTGTGCTACAAATAGTGAGGGTGAGGGTTTTCTGTCACTTGGAGGGGTGTCTTGGGCCAAAACTTTGCTGCTGTTGATGTGAGAGAGAGAGAAACTGGTGATTATAGCTGCCCTAAATCATGGTGTGGTGAGCAAGAACCAGACTTGTCTAAGAAATGCCAGCACTTTCCAAAGTGTCCCACAGAACAGGGACCACTGGGCAACGCTCTGGGTCTGCTGGGGGTGTGGGTGAAAAAAAAAGGAAGAGGGAAGGACATGCCAGAAGAGCCTCAGCAGCCCAGTCCATTCCAGGGAGTGTTTTTCAGGGGTTTGAGTTTGAAAGACGCTCATTTTCACATCTTCAAAATGACCTCTCTGACTTGCTGCAAAATGTGTTGCCAAAAAATGGGGCTTTGTGTGGATTGTTGTTTTGGTTTGGTTTTTTTAACAAACAGAAAGTAAGGACTCCCTCAAAGGAATAATCTGGTTTGTCAGGTTGCTTTTATAATTTACCCCAACCTGTGGGCTCTCTACTTCTGGCAGCAACATAAAGCTCCAAAAGTTTAAATCCTATCCCAACATCTGCATGGCTTTTCTCTGAGCTTTTAGCATTGTGCATCTGAACAGAAGTGTTGGAATCTCCAGTACAGTGAACATTTGGTTAAATTATTTTACTTCCACAGCATCAGGAATGATAAATCCTACAGCTTCTGACAGTCTGAGTGCTCGAGCTTGTAAAATAAAACATGATAAAGAAAAGTTTGTGAGTGCAACATAAATGAAATCGTGAGTTCCTCTCTTCTTTTGCGTGGCAAGGTTTGGAGATCAGAATCTCACATTTTTCTTTGTAAGTGTTAATCGCTATTGGGAAAGAAAGCAAAAAACAAATAAGGGTTTAAAAGTTTTAAAATTATAATAATGATAATTTTTAAATGCTCTTTATTGCTTTATGTGGCATCTAAGCGTTCAAATCTTGCAGCTAAAAAAATCTTGTATGAGTGTTTTCTGCTACCTTTTTGGGGAAAATAATACAAAAATAGTTCTTCATCCCCACTGAGTGATGGATATTGTGCATAAGTTCAACAAGAATGTGTTTGTGCCGAAATCTCTTAAAATAAGCACTTTTTCTGAGTGCTGAAAGATCTGGAAAATGTGTAAATTTAGAACCAGTGATGTGGTCCCACGCTGTTCTTGTGAAATGGAGCTGCGTTAATTGGCGTAGTAGTTAAAATTATTTTAATGCTTAATCAGTAGGAAAACCTTTCTAGTACAGTTAAACTTTGACTAATATCCCAACTAGTGAATCAAAAGTGGATTTTGCCTTGCTGCTACTCATCCAGTGAGTTTGGTGTTGTCAGAGTGCCCCCAGAGAGTGTCTGATCCCATTCAGGCACAGACAGGCTGAGCAAAGGGGGAGCTCTGTGGTTTCTCACTTCTGCCAAATGGTTTTAGCTGAGAATAAACTTCACATTCTGCTCTAAAGGTCTGGTGTCCTTTGTGTCTGCTGCACTTTTCTGCCCTACGTGTTGCCTGCTTTTGTGGCTTCAGATTATTAAACCAGTTTCTCGTTCAGTTTTTAAATTGGATAGCTACCAAATTAAATTAAAAATTAAAAAAAACATAAAATTAAGGCTAGTTATTAGACTATAATTAGTCTCAGGATTGTGTTACTGAGGGATGGCCACACCTTTCCAGTGGCTGGTGTCACACATCTGTTGGGTATTAATTACATGCTGTTAATAACATCTTCTGCTTTTGCCTGGCATCTTCCTCCCCCTCCTTTCTCTTATTTCTTTGTTAGGTGCTGCATAAATAGTCAATAATGCAGCTGGCTGTGCCCAAGGACTTTTTGTGAGTAGCCACGTGTGCAACTCTAATTCTTTTTCATGGATGGGAATCCATTTGCTTCACCCAGAATTTAAAAGGAAGCAAGACAAGGACAACTAGACCAGGTTGGGTGGGGCTTGGAGAAACCTGGTCTAGTGGAAGGTGGGAGTGGCAGTGGGGTTGGAATGAGATGATCTTTAAGGTCCTTTCCAATCCAAACCATTCTGGGATTCTGGGATAACTAAAATACACAATGCTTATTGTTTATTTTGTGAGGTTTTGTCTATTCTGTACACAGTACAGAATTCTGCTAAATTTCTGTCCTGATAGAGAACATCAGCACTCCAGCACATTTTCTAAAGATATTGGGAAGCATTTTTAAAAAGAAGTCTGTAAATTTCCAGCAATTCAGACACCTGTGTGACCGACAGTTTTCCTGCTGTGCTGCCTCTCAATGTGTTCAAAATATCAATGAAAAGCAGAGATTCCCTGAAGCCACCTCTCAGCTGGCCAGAATGTGTCACACTGGTTGTGCTTTCTGACTCCTGAGATGGGAACTCCTGGGACTGTTGAAATCACAGAATGGTTTGGGTTGGAATGAATCTTAAATCCCATCCAGTTCCACCCCCTGCCATGGGCAGGGACACCTTCCACTAGCCCAGCTTGCTCCAAGCCCTGTCCAGCCTGGCCTTGGACACTTCCAGGGATCCAGTGGCATCCACAGCTTCTCCGGGAAATCCATTCCAGGGCCTCCCCACCCTCACAGGGAAAAATTCCTTCCCAGTATCCCATGTAAAGCTGCTTTCTTTCAGTTTTAGTGCTGTCAGTGTGTGGGTTTTGCAGCTGAGCACAAGCCCAGGCTGCCCAAGCACAGCACCTGGGGGATGCTGAGCTGATTTCAGCACCGTGAGCTGAACCTCCTCTACATCACACCCAGAGCTCAGAGACAAGGACTCGCTCCCCACAGAGCCTCCCAGGCTTGTCACAGCCACCAGTGTGTGAGAAGTGATAGTTAAAAGCTGCTGAAACAATCACTGCTTTATTAACACAAAATAAAAAATTGCTGGCTGTGTGCAGCACCCTCCCTGCTTCTGGTGGAGCTGTTCTGTACCAACAAATGGATTCAGCAAATGCTTTGACCATGTGTTTATGTTGCTGTCAGCGCGTTCAGGTTGATTTGGTGCATTTTAGTTGCAGCCAGGTTTAGTGCCCTGCTGACCTTTCCAGCTCTGCTGAATCGTGTGCTGTGTCTGCATCCCCATCTCTGGCTTCTGATGGATGTGGCTCTCAGGGAAGCTTGGAGGAAGTGGTGCTTAAAGGGGTCACATCAGATGCTTCAAACAGGAGGAAAGAATTGCTCCTGAACAACAAAGGTGTGTTTGATCCAGGACAAAAGGCTTTAAAACAAGCCTTCCTTAGATTTCTGCCTCACATCTGGCTTGGGTAATCTTAATATAGATGAAATCTGAGAAGCCCTCAGGTGGAACAGTGTCATAGATGGTGTTTTATACTTGTGGTGTTTGCAAGAAATAATTTTCTAAATAATAACTCCAGAACTGGGCTGTTAATTTTGGAGTAATAGCTGCTAGTGCTGGGTGTGCTCATCCATTGTGTTTGGAACTCCCCTCGATGCTGTATTTAAAATATAAATTAAGTTATTTTAAGCATCATTGAAATTATAGGAGCAACTGTGTCAGGTCTGAGTGTCCCTCCTTGCTCTGTGTGGTGCAGGAAGGGGGAACCCTTTTGATCATCTCAGTAATCAGACTCCAGTAATTCTCTGAAGCCCAGCTCAGCAGCCAGGCTCATATTAATTCCATCTCCTGAAATCAGCTGTTATTTGAGAGCCACCTACACAGCTCTCAGATACATTTATTTCTCATGATGTCTTGGTGGTTTAACCACAGTCCCGTTCTGTGTCTTGGAATTAGTAAAACATGAGTGTTTCCAACCTAATTCTTCATAAAAAAGAAGGGGGAGTGTCATTCATCCATATGCTCCTTTCATAGCAGCTTTTTGGGTTCCCAAAAAAGGGGACCAGGTGCTCTGGAGAGAGCTCCCTCCAGAAAACATCCTGGCACCAGCCCTGCCAAATCTTTTCCAGTTTGGATCTGAAGTCAGCATCAAGCAGAACAGCTCTGGGGATGCTCAAAGCACCAATTATTTTACCCAAAAAGGGGATCCATGTGTGAGAGTTTTCATTTTGGGCCTGCCATGGCTGTGAATGTTGTGTGGTGTTTGTGCAGTGAGCTGAGGATTTCTCTGGGAGTGTTGGTGGGATCAAGGACTGATTTAGACCAGTAAATAAAGTGGCCAAATATTCCTCAGCTTTGGGGAGGGAGGAAGTGGCTGCCTTTAAAAGCTTTTATTCCTCAGCTCTTGAGTGAGCAGAAATCCTCATTTGCACAACTTTTGAGCATAAAACTCTTTCATATTTCACCGTTGCAGAAATCACCTCTGCAAACAACCGTTTGTCATACAACAGGCAAATATTTACATGTCATTTTCTTGCAGGCAGACCCAAGATTTGCATTTCAAGGATTTTTTCCCCTCATCCCTGAAAGGTTATTTCTGTCAGGGTAGAACCAGTGGATGAGGGGGGTGCCTCTGAATCCCACTTTTTCAGTGGATGTCTGTTGTGCAAAGCCTGAGGGTAACTGGGAAGAAAGTCTCTGCTGGCCAGTGTTGAGCAGATAAATTATGACAACCATTAGCACAATTTATGTATCAGAGAAAGTCCCTCTTTTAATTGTGGAAAGCAAAAAATATTTATGAAAAGCCTTCCTTCAAAGGATCAAGGAAATTTTTATTTCTGCCTTCACTTGAGTGTGTGTTTGCCTTGTTACTTCTGCTCTGTGGCTTTGGCAGTCTTGTGTGATTTTTTTTCTTTTTTCCATCTAAAAGGTCTTGTCTGAAGTGTGTGTGTGTGTGTGTCTCCTTTTCATCTGCTGCTGCTTTCCTAGGCAGCACTGAAGTTTCTCCAAGGGGCTTTTGACAGATGATTTAAAATTTTGTCATTTATGTGATGTTGCAGAGGAAGAGGATGCCGAGGAGGTGCCAGAATTTCAGGTGTCTGGGAAAATTGGAGCAAAGAAACAGAGGAAATTAGAAGAGAAACAGGCCAGGAAAGCACAGAGAGAGGTGAGTATTTCCTGCCACGTATTGAGCAGAGCCTGAACAGCTCAGCAGAGAACTGGGGGGGACACAGCCCAGAAAGGCAAAGGCAGTGTCATCACTAAATGGTTGTTTTATCTTAAAAATGTAAATTCAGCTTTTGCTGGCCCAAGAGGGCCATGGAAAACAGTGTCTCATTTTCTTTCCATTCAGCCTCGTGGGGAGGAGAGGAGTTAAACTCTTGAATGTTCTTTCTTGGATGTTTCCACTGCCTTCCAGCTTGATGTCAGCACTGTCTCCCCTTAAAAATTAATTCAGATCCACGTGGTGATGTTGTAACACCCTGGGCAGTTGTGAGGAGTGGTTCAGGTGCTCTCAGAGTGCTAAAACGTGGTTTGGTTTTATCTGTGTTCAGCCATATTTATTGTTTTTACACACTGGGGAGATGAAAAGCTTTTTGGTGTTAATTCCAGGGAAGCAAGAGGCTTTGCAGCCTTCTGAAGGCAGCACTTTGTGCATTTTCCTTGGAATTGTTCTGTAATTTTTTTTTTCAGACTCTGTATTGTTCTGTATGAACATTTTTAAAGCTTGTGAAATCCCAAGTTGGGAATTTTAGTGTCACCTGAGGTTTAAATCCAGTGTAGTAGATGGAGCAGTTGGTAATAAACTTAATTACTGGTTATATATAAATTTCCATTATGAACCTTTTCTCACTCAGTGCTTTCATCATTTTGTTACTTTCCATACTCATTGAATTTAATTTTTCTTTTTTTTTTTTAATGTGGAAAATATGAGCAAAGTTGAATGAAGTTGGATAAGTATCAGTTGGTGGAGCGAGGAATCTTCTGTTTCATTTTAAAACATGCTGATTTTTATTTTCCCATGTAGACAGATAAATTCCTTGGATGGGGCTTTTTCTCTGAAACCCTCAAAGCCAAATCCTCCAGTGGAATATTTTCTGCTTGTCTTCTTAATATATTTTCAAATTTAAGTATCCTGAAGAGCCTGAAATAAAGATCTTTTAAAAAGCTAAACACACCAAGACAAAACCCTTTTTATTTCCCCCTCATTTTGCAACAACCTCTTTGTCTTAACAACAAAAATTAAATTATTTCAAGAGACCATTGCAGCCTTTTCTGTAAGAGATTCTGCTCAGGTTAATAATACATTTGAATACACTTCTTTTTACAGTTTGTGTTCCAAATCCTTTTTTTTTTCTTCTTTAGGGTCCATTCTAACTAAACTTCAAATGAGGAGAACTGGAATTCCATGACATAACATTGCTTAACATCACTGTTGTAATAAGCTCATAAGCACATTCAAAACTTAAACTGTTACTGAGATACAAATAAGACAAGTGAGGAATTTCTAAATTTACCACAATGTCGAGGGTGCTGAAGGAGAGGGGAAGTGAAATGATAGTGGCTTTTTATTGTTATTCTTTTTGATGTTTCTTCCTGAGCAGGCATCTAAAAAGTGGTTGAGAAACCCCCCTCATGGTAGCATCATATGAAATTTTAAAATGTAGATTAAAAGAGAGTAAGGCTTGGCTTGCATCATGTTTATTTTAGGCTGAAGAAGCAGAGAGAGAAGAAAGGAGAAAGCTGGAGTCAAAAAGAGAAGAGGAAAGGCGGAAAGAAGAGGAGAGAATTCGTCTGGAGGAGGAACGACAGGTGGGAATAATTGTGTTTTCTCATGGGAATGCTGAGCCTGGTTTGCTCTTGGGATTGCTGCTGGGGGAGTTCTGTGCCCAGGGACTGCAGGGACAGCAGGGTCTGCTCCAGCCACATCCAGGGTTGGAGCTCAGGACTTCGCTCAGCCCAGCTCTGAGGGTCTCCTAAGGATGGAAATTCACAACTTCCCCTGTTCCCTTTGAGCTGCCAGCTGGAACCAGCAGGGCAGAAAGTGAAAGGCAGCAGCAGCAGCAGCAGCTGATTTTGCAAGTGTTGTGTGAAATTGTATTATTTCATTCTAATTTTATGTATTTGCATGTGCTTCCCAATTAAAGATCCCTGAGCTGTGCATGTGTTAGCAGGAGTGACCCAGAAAAACAGGTACTGCTCAACTGAAATGCTTTTCTTGAGTACTTTTTATTAGTGAGGGAGCAATACTTGACTTCAGAGCTGCTGTTTGTACTCAGGCCATCAGTGCTGCTGACTGAGGACTTCATGCTCTGGTGCTGCTGCAAGTTGTGTGGTGGAAAAGACACAACTGGTGTTCTGCACAGTCCCAGGATGAAAAATTGCAGCCCCCAGCTCTCACTGTGAATTTTTTTGGATTTTTTTTGAAGTTGGTGTCTTTGCTTTGTGGAGGTTTATTTTTATTTGCTCCAAGAGCAGGTTGTGTAAAGTGGGGTATGTTGCTGATAGTATTTTAAAAAGGAAAAGACAATTCTTCATTTTCTCTGTCGAGGGCATGAAGGCAGGATAAAGCAATTTAAAAAAATAATCCATACATTACACACACAGATAGTATCCATGAGATGTTTATGTGAGTGTCCATTTAGCTCTGGGGTTATTCCACACAAATACTTTTCCTTCTGAACTCTCAGTTCCTTTCCATCAGAAGTCTTGAATTTCAGAAATTGGAGGGAGAGAATGTCAGCGCTACAACATCAGGATATGTAGAAAAGTCTGAGATTTTGTAAAGCAGCTTGACCAAACTTCCAGAGGACCAATAATTCCACAGCCTCCCTTCCAAAAGAGATGTACAAATTTATTTTTTTTTAGTATTTTCCTAGAGTTCTGAGAACTCCATATTCTTGAAACCCTGAATAAGGAGCTGAAATGACTCCAGTGCTTTGGGGGAATTGTGACAGGATGGCTGCACAGTGACATGAAGTGACACTGGAAGTTCCAGTCCCTTGCAGGGTGGCAGCCAGCTCAGCACAGCACAGCAGGTGAATTTTTAAGCAAATTCCACCTGAGCTGGGCCAACCTGCTCCAAGGAAGCTGTAGCACAGGACTGAGCTGTTCTCCTGGGTTCTGACCTGGGCTTTAGCAATTCAGCTGGATTAACTCAGGCACAGTTGAAAAGTTGAGTAGAAAATAAAGGTGGAATTTCAACCAGGCATCTCTTCACACAGAAATTTTTGTGTGTAAATATTTATTTACCTTCTTTTAATTTTGTTTCTGTTCAGTTGAGGGCTGTGTAATTTATTTTTTGGTTGAATGAGGAGATTCTTACTTGTTTCTGGTTTAAATTGCAGTGTTCCTAGTAAAGACTGCACTACAGCACTTCTGTTTCACCAGGCTCAGGGAAAAAGAGGAATACAAACTAAAGCTCTGATTTTGTTTATTTATTTTTAAATTTTGTGCACAACAATCCACAGAATACTTCCTAGAACTTGGAAAATTGCTCAAATGCCTGAATCCAGCTTGGTCCACTTCAACCGGTACTCACCTACTTAAATCCTGTAATTTTATTTTAGTTTGGTTTAATTATTTGTTTTCCCAGTATTTGTCAGGACAGCAAGCCCACCCACCAGACTACACCAGGAACATTATCCTGCCTCTCAGAGGAAAGTGCTTTCAATATATTTTTTTTTTTGCTTGTGTCTAAGTTGATAATCCAGTAACTGCTGAACATTTGCAGCGTGGATCAAAGTAAATGTGTCTGACAATATTTAATGTCCATGCTCAGCTGTTTTCTGGTAATTTTAAATTTGTCTTCATGGAGTCTGTAACAGGAAACAGAATAATTGAAGAGAGCCTGTCCTGAGGCTCAGAACATCTCATCTTTCCAATCTTGTTACAGAGTGATGGTGTGATGGAAAAGGCACAGCCTCTGTGAGCAGTGAGAGCATCATTGAGTTTATGAAATACATAGGATAAAATGTCATTTATTTTCCTCTAGAGGAGGAATTCTTCATTGCCACAAGTGATGTCTTGTCACCAGTAAGGCCTTGTGGACTGCACATGTGATGATTCCATTCCCTTATCTAAATCAGGAGGTGGGAAAGCAAAATTCTGAGAGATGCCTCAAGCAGTGACTGATAATCAGGAGATAAAAACCAGGGGGAGCTGATTTTTTTTAGAGGCATTTTGGTCACTGATAATGCTGTAGTTTATATAATCTCACAAGGCACAAAAAATTCAGTTTATCACTGAAGTTTGCCTGAGAAATGTTGCAGTTGTCAGGTATCTCACTTTCCCCTTCCTCTCCCAGTACATCTGAGTATTTCTGCAGGTTCACTGCCAGGGGCAGGTCCCCAAACAAGCACAGCCAGCTTTGGTAGTTAAATTCCATTTGAACCCTTTTTTTTTCAGTCTCTCTCCCAAGAAATGCTACTGAAATTGTGCCGACAGGTGGGAACCGTATCTTGAGGGAGTTATGGGGGCTAAAATCTTGCCTAGTCTTGAGAAAAATACCCCCTGCTTCTATTTCAACAGATTTGTATGCACTTATAAATAAAATGTGGTTGCCCCTTGGCTTGAGTGTTGCAAGCCAGATCATGTATTTTTAAATTCAAGTTTCCTTTCCAGCGTTCTGCTGAGCTGATTGGCTGCAGGCCTGAGGAGGCTCCTGTATAATTGGCATTTGCTTCAGCTCTGCTTTACCCTGGGGATTTCCCTTTCACTCTTGGAGTTTTTTGGTGGTGAGCTGGTTTACCAGCTGACACCTTATCAATGAGAGTGAATTTCCTCTGATGTTGCAAAACAGAGTCTTCAGACAAAACCTGGCAGATTGCTCACAGAAAAAAAAAAAAAAAAGCTCTTTTTCCTTTGCTTGTGCACAGAGATTTTGATAAATTCGCATTTAAGTGCCTAAATAAAAAATGGTCTGGATCTTCAGAGCTGTAGCAATGGGGGTCAGCCAGGATCACAAGGATCCTCTGGAAGGTTTGACCCTAAAGTTTTGACTCTTTGATCATGTAAGAAGAGGCACCAAGTTTTAGTTGTTTTATTATGTGAACATCAAGATTTGTGTGTGTCTCAGCAGAGCTCTTCATTATCTGTTTGATATTTATATCCATTTTTCCTACATTAGCAGTAATTTCTGGAGGCTGATGGAGAACCGCTCCATAACTCACAGAAAACCATCAGTTTTCAAGTGTGTATACTTCCCTCAAAATCAATTTCTCCTAAGGGAGTACAAGTTGAAAACCTTGCAAAAAACCTCATTCTCCTCTGATTTTGAGGGGATAAGGACACTTATTCTGCCTAAGCTGTGAGGGGGGCAGGAATCCTACAGCTCCATCTGCTCTGTGCCAAATTATTCTCTGCAAAGTCCCTTTGGCTTCCTGCAGAGCCTGTGCTGTCAATTCAAAAACTGGATGCTGTACAAGGAGGATTTCTTTGATCCATGGCCCTCCAAACATTCAGGATGCTGTTCCTCATCCTAAAAATTAGAGAAACATCCACAAATAAAGGAGTGACAGGGAGCAGGTGGTGGCTGAAGAGTGTTCAGTGTTTGCTCTGCCTTCCTCACTACCAGTGAGGTTTTCTTCACCCAAGCAGCATCCCAGAACTCCTGAGCAATCCCAAAAATGGAGGTGTGCTTCCAGCTGGAAGCCAAAGAGAGTTTTTGGGATGCTGTGGGTTTCACCTGGTAAAAAGCTGGGCTCTTGTGCAGTTGGCACAGGGAATGTGTTTGGAAATAATCCCTGGGATCAAGGAATCTGAAAGGAGCCTCACAGCACATCCAGGTCCTTGGTGGGCAGGGAAAACTGGGTGGGAAAAAGAACAGAAAACGAAGGTTTGAGTGACTCATTTATTTATTTGTTTGTTCAGTAAAGATGTGGTCAAAGTGGGATAGTTTGTTCTTCACATGCAGTGGAATAAACTAATCAAAAAGAAATCTTCATACTGTTCAAGCCCCCAGTCTGGGTAACATTTAGATGGGTAAGAAGACAGGCAAGCCTGCTTCAAAAAAAAAAAAAAAATAAGAGCAGGCAGCTGAAGATGAGCATCTGCAGTTACCAAATTTCCATCTGCTGGGATTTCCCCAGCACCCCACCCATGGCTGGGGGGTGGCCCAGCCACTCTCTGCTCTGAGCCACGAGCTCAGAAGGAGCCTGAGTGCCAGAAATGTGGGGTTTGAGAGGTGGGTTTGAGCCCAGTGCCCTCTGTGTGCCTGGCACAAAATCCTGGGCTCAGTTTGTGAGGAGACCCCGAGGCGCTGGGGCTGTTTCTGGGTTATTTGGACACACTGAGTGTTGTGGGAATGCTGTGCCTAAATCTGACCCTGCAGCTCTATGAGCTTGAGAGAAGAGGGTTAGAGAGATGGTAGAACAAAAAAAGCTGGGAATAAATATTCCCAGCCATCCTGACTGTGCCAGGCTTCCCCTGCTCAGCCTCCACCTTGCTTCTCCCTGGGCACTTGTGCAAAGTCATCTCTCCTCCTGCTCTGAACCAAGCTGCAGTTTGGATAAATCCTTTTTTTCCCCTACAGATTAAATCATAGGTGAATTTAGGTTGTAAAGCATGTGAGGCTCTTCATGAATTCTTAATTTTTAGATGAAAAAAGCGCAGCTGGAAATACTTAGTGTTGTGGAGAAGGCTGCAACCACCAGGAAGCTTTGAGGGCTGACACACTTTAGCTACCAAAGCAGTGGCTCAGAGCACCTGGAAATGCTCTGCTGATCAAAATGCAGCATCTGGAAAACAAACTCCTGTTGGCAAAAGAGGGGCTGGTAGCTGAGTGCTTTGCCAGTCTCACAGCAGGGCTGCTTTTCTGCATGTGCTGGGGATGGAATTGCTGATAGGAACGTGCTGGGATGCTTCCCAAAAATGCAAGGTGCTGGTTTTCAGGTAGGGAGGGACCACAGGAAGGAGCCTTGCTCCTTTGTTAGATCTTCCAGAAGCAGGAAAATGTGTTTTAGTTATTATTATTATTATTATTATTATTATTACCAAAGCAATTTTGGGGCTTTGTGATTGGGGTTTTTTTTTCCCCCATTTCAAATCCTGCTGAATTACAACCTCTCTAATAAACCAGGGGAAGAACATTATTCTTGTCTTTGCAGGATCAAGATTAAATTTAATGCACTTACAAGAAAAGAACAATTGCTCTTGCTTCCAGATGAAATATGGTTATGTTGTTCTTGGCAGCTGGAGTGCATATAAGGGGAAAAAAATCTGCTGTTGGATTAATTGTTGTGGTGATGAATGACCCAAAAATGATCTTGTTTTGTCTCAAGAGCTTCCTCAGATCTGTAGATTTTTCATGAGATAGCAGTTTAAAAAATGGATTTGGCTTTGCAGATACACTGAGATCCTTTCAGTCCTGTTTTTCTCATTCTTGGATGTTGGCAGGATTCTTTCTCCTGACTTTCTGGGAATTTGATGAAACAAAAATGGGACCAAATACTCTTTGTTTTTTACCAAAAGACATTTTAAAAAATTTTTATTTAATACTTTCTGTATATTGAATTACCTGTTCCTGTCTCTCCCTGTTTTAATGGAACAAATATTTACATTCCAGCTACTTAAGAAAGCAATTACCCTATTCATGTCAAAGATGTAGCATGACAAGCATTTAGAAATCAATATAATTGTTCTTTAAAAGATAGATTCCTCTGCCAGTGATAGAGGAATGCCCTGGGATTGTCACTGAAATTTGAAGAACTCCTCTGTTTGTTTTAATCAGCCTCTGGAATGTGATGGAGCCAGAGGCCAGATCCTTTTGGAATCTCTTTGTACCAGGTGCTGCACAAACATAAATTCCTCTGTGGAAGAAACTCTCCTGTAGGGAAACATTTTTGTTCTGTGTGAGCCATGGAATCTTTTAGATTGGAAAAGGCCTCTGAGATCATCAAATACAACCTTCAATGTTAGTGCAGCCTTCTCTCAGAGAAGAGCAAAACAAAATCTAAATAAATATAATGGAAAGCTGCAAATTTAGGAGTTCCCAGTAACAACCTGTTCTTATTGGAAACATCTTCTAAGTCATCTGTCGCATTCCCAAACGTTTAATCACCATTTTGATTTGTGAAGGTCTGAATTCCACAGAACCAGGCATCACCATGTCACTAATGCTGGGCTTGGAGTTTTCTGGGTCAGCTTTATTGTGGGCTTTAAGGCTTTAATATTTATTCCAGGGTAGGCCATGAAGATTTTTTATTGCAGATAACTAAAAGCCTGAAGCTTTTGTTTAACAAACAACACGTAAAAAAATCCTTTTGTTAATATAATCACACCTTGCCTCCTGTGCCTAAAATACTTCATATAATAGTTTATATTCCATGTAGGCACAGTTTGGAGGAAGAAAGTTTTCATAAGAAAGAGATTTTTCCTTGAAAACTTGATTTTACTTGAAGCTTTTCCAGGCTGGCTTTTTATTTCCACTGTTCCTTGTGAGCACTCCCAATGGAGTCCTGGAGTGGCAGAGCAGACCTGGGGCCAGTAACCAAAAATGTGGACGTTGCATCAAAGTGCAGGGAGGGGCAGGGACTTCCTGTCAGGAGCAGCAGATTGATGCAAATGAAGCAGGCAGGTTCCTATTTAAGAGGTTTTCTGTCAGCTCTGGTAAGAACCAGCCCTGCTGTGGGAGCCAGCACACGGTCACTGCCTCAGGGATGGCTTCTGAAACTGGTTGTGCCATCAAGGGACAACTTAGACTCATCTTAAAAAACTTCTTATGTGCTGCCTGCAGAGAAAGAAGATGCTGCTTCACTTAAAACCTGACTTGGGAAAGAGCAAACTGACCTCTTGTCATCTTTCCTGTCCAGGAAGAGGAAAAAAGGAAGGCAAAGGAAGAAGAGGAGAAGAGGGAATATGAAGAGTACCTGAAGCTGAAGGAGAGTTTCGTGGTTGAAGAGGAAGGGGTTGAAGAGGCAATGACAGAGGAGCAGGTATGTGAGGCTGGTGCTGCAGTTCCCCTTCTCTTGTTAGACTTGCTGCATTCTGTCTCGTGTAAAATGAACTTAAAAGCAGGAGTCAGCCAAAGGTTTTTGCTTGTGAAAGCTAAATTGTGTCTGTGGCACAGGTTAACCCTGGGATATTTCCTGGGGAATGCTGCTGTTCCTCATACCAGACTCCTACGGGGTATTTTAGAGTTCTGAGAGAACTTGCTGGAAATGAGTTCTGTCCTCCCTGTGTCTAAGAACTGAAATAAAACTCATTCTGGAATTCAGATAATCTCTCATTGTCAGCAGCTCTGCCTTACCCACAGAGACTAAGCCAGTAAAGCTGAATTTGGAGCTTGAAAGTGCCCACAGGCCTTGGGGGCAATTATTTGGGTTTGGCTTTATTTTCTACACCGAGAGAGCTTCTGTGAAATCAAATTAAAAACCAAGCTCTTGTCTCAAAAGGCTTCTGATAAGGGAATCCTCAGGACAAACCCACACTGCTGCTCCTGTGGCTGCCTGCAGAGCTGCTGGGGATGGTGGTTGAAATATGACACTTGATATAAAATCACAGCAAACCTGAAAAAGTTTTGCTGTTGTGGGAGGCAGAGTTCTTGTTTCGTCTGCTGAAAACCTGTTAGACACAATTTATTTGCTATCACATCCTGGAATTGCTCTTGGGGTGTAGCTGCCAATTTGAGCTGTCCAGTGCATTTCTTGGGAAGGATTTATTTCAGGGCCACGTGTGCATTTGCTGCTCTGCTGAAGAGACTCTGGAATTAAATGGATTTGCTGTAGTGTGACTGAGAGTGGTTTTGAGCACAGCAGATTGTGCCCAATGTCAAGCACCATTGACTCATTACAGGTTTTCACTATTCCCCTTCCCATCAAGAAAAATTCCTCCATCACACCAGGATTAACACCCAGAGAAGTTCTGTCTGGTGATGGGGAATTCCCTGAGATGCAGTGAGCAGCAAAATGCACACTTCTATTGACAGTTCCTTCAAAAATCTCCACCTGTCCTGTTAGGAGATGAGATTATCCCTAAATATTGATGTGTTCCACTTCAAACACCCTTCAAAGCTGGAATGTGGTGATTGTCCATGTTCCTACAGCTGCCTGTCAAGGAGAAATTAATCTCCCTCCATCTCAGAACAGAGAAGGGTGTTCCTCACCTACGAGAGCCTGGCAGGCAGTTGGTGATGCCTGGATCTCAACCTGAGATAATTTTGGTAGGGGTGGGGAGTTAGAACTCGAATTGCAGGCAATTTAAAAGCCATATTCAGAGATAACAACAGGTACAGAGTTATTTGGAGACAGCAGAAATGAGAAGGAAATTAAGTAGTCACCCTGTGCTCGTGGTGGCTGAAGTACTGAAGCATTTCAGTGTCCTGTTAGAAAAGCTGACTCTGCCTTGTGTTGTTGGGGCTGCTTGTGCTGCAAATCCAGCTCCTGACTCCAGAACTCACCAGTTAATTAAGGCTGATTGATTTCCAGGGTTGCAGAGTAACCCGATCTCCTTTTAATTTCACTGCACACTGTTTGCATTACCTCTGCAGTGGAGCTGCTCACTTTAATGCACTGGATTTCAGGTGCATGGCTGTGAAGTGCTGGGGCCTCCACAGGTGCTGTGCAGCTGGGCTGCACTTGGCCATCTGCAGGTCCTGCGTCACTCTGGGTTTTCCTCTGCACAAAACATCCTTGGTGTGTGATTTAATGATGCTTAAACTCACCCAGATGTGGTTATTTCAGGGTATTTATGATGGGTAGAATAAAAAATTGTATGATAGCCTGTTGGGAAACACTTAAACTGTACCTGAGCCACATTCTGTCTCAGAAAGTACCTGTCAGAAATCCCTCATGAAGATTAAATCTCGATTATTTTTCTTCCCAGTTTAATTTCTCAGTGTGTGCAGTTAAAACTTCGGAATTATGCAGTCTAAACACTTTCATGGTATTTATACTCAGCAAGTTTTTGATGCATTTAATGCTCATGAATTCAAAATAACAATTGTTTTCCTTGCTGTCTCCAGTCTCGCAGCTTTCTTATGGAATTCCTGGAATATGTTAAGGTAAGGTGCCCTTGCTTTTTCTCCTTAGATGGTGTCAAATACCTTTTCTCAGAGAGGGACATCTTTACTTCCTCATTCATTTATTTAAATATTCAACAAGTAACAAAAGCTATACCTTCAATAAGTTTTATTTACTGAACCAGCCCGAGCACATCCATCATTGCTAAAATAGTTTAATTCCAGCTGGGTCCTGGCTTTTGGGGCAGGATGTGGCTCTTGCCCTGTGGTACAAGACAGGCCTGGTGGATCTCCCTCAGAGTTTATGGAAGCAATGTTTGCTGTGGATTGGGATTTGGGGCATTCAGACTTTTTTTGTTGGTGAACATCAGCCACTGATTTAGAAACAGTTTCTCCATGGGAGCTGACAAGGAAGGAGAGTTGCTGTACCTGGAGGATGTTTTTGAGCCTCCAACGCTGGCACTGGAAAGCTCAATCCCAACTTTTCCTGTGATTCCTTCACCTTTTTCTATCCAAGCAGCTTCCAGTGTTTTTTTGAATGTTTGGGAGGGCAGTTTAAGAAGCAGCTCCCTTGTTCTAACCAGGGTGTGTCAGTCTCCCTTTCATCCCATTGTATGGCTGGGCATTTAAAACCTGGGCTGTGTTTGTACTTTTGATCTGTGAGGGCAAACGCTCTCCACTGTTGCTGTATCAAAGGTCAGATGCATTTTTCTCCTCTCACTCCAACACTTCATGCAGATCTTCTTTCCTAATGAATCCCTTTCTTCCTTCACTGGAATCTGAACTTTCAGCATGTGTGAAAGGCTTCTCTAGCAAGCAAACCACTTGGATACTTAGTGAGCTGCTAATCATTTTGTGTTCCAAAATCTCACATTTTGCACGTCCCTCATCCCAGCAAAACCCTGGACTTAGGGCAGATTTATCTCCTGGACTTAGAGATTTGCCTCACGGATAACTCTCCTGAGGGAGTCCTTTGGAGTGATTGCCAGGCAGTTCTGGACAAGAGCTCAGTGCAAAGCTCTGCTGGGCTGTTCTCTGCCTCTCCTTTACCTCTGTAGGTAAAAAAGGAGATTCCAGTCTCCCTTGGGATCTTCCACAAGCACTGGGAGGTTCCCAAGGGATGACCCAGCCAGGGCAGGCTCTGCCCATTGCCCCAGGGGTTGTGGTGGAGGGACCAGATTAGTCACAAGCTCCCAGTTTAGTGTTTCAGCACTAAATTCTGTATCAGTCACTTCATCTTGACGTCAGAGAAATTAAACTTGGGTTGGAAACCGAAGTCTGAATATTCGACACCTGATTTCCTCTGCAGAGCTGAGCTGCAGAACTGGGGCATCGCTTTCTTTCACAAGTTTTAAGTATTTTTCTTTAATCTGGAAAGTGTGCTTAATGTATAGATTATGTATTGCCCTCATCTCCTGTTCTGTTTACAGAAACCATTGACAGGAAGCGGTGCTGAGCTGCTCGCAGCTGTCAGAAAAAAATGTATAAATTTAGAGCAATTGGCATTTTTTAAAAAATAAAATTGAATTTAGCTCTTCTGTTGAATAATTTCTCGTGCTGGTATCACTGACTGGAGATAGCTCAGCCTGTGCTTCATTCTTAAGGGTGTTGGAAGCACAATGCAGCCTCTTGCTCTGTTCCATCCCTTGCTGAGGACACCAGCAGCATCACCCCTAAAATGAAATTAATTCAGGAAAATGTGGATGTGCTTTTGTTGCTGAGGGGAAGTTAAACCTGTCTCTGGAACATGATGCATGTGGAGGAGTGTTTTATTCCCTTGGGACCTCATGGTGTTGTATTCCAGAGTGTGGGGGGGTGCATCCTCATCCCACCCCACCCCCTTGGGCTCTCATTCCCAGCAGGATCTGTCTTGGAAAGCTTCCACTGAACTTGGTCATTGAGAGGGAATATCTTTAAGTGAAGGTTTAAGTCCTGCTTTTCCTGTTCATGTGGCTTTGCACCGACCCCCCCAGTCCCTTTAAAAGAAGATGTGACGAATGTTGGCAGTTCCCAGCTCTGAGAACTGAATTCCATGGACTGGTTCCAGTTCCATGTGTTCAGTCCATGGTATTCAGTTCTCTAGCTTGGCTGCATCGAACTTCACAACTGCTAAATCTGTGTGTGGCTTTCTTTTTGGTCTGGTTTTATTAATGAAAAAGATTCATCTATTTCAGCCTCTCTTTATTTCTTCAGTGGCCTCCCAGTGTGCTCTCAAGACCAGGAACAAAAGACTTTGTTTGAAGTGTTTAATTTGTTAATGGGGATGCAGCTCCTGTGGCTGTACATACATGGATTTTAGGAATGTAGACCTGAATATTAACTGAGCTTTCCAACAGTTTTGTCTTTTCCAAGCTCCTTACAAACACTGAATCCTTTTGCAACTGAACAGATGAGTTCCTAAAACTTTGGCAGAGAAGAAGACAGGAACCAAGTAGCTGCAGACAAGCACTGCAGGTGTTTTCTCTGGAGCCACAGAGAAGCACAAAACCAGATGTGAGCAGTGGTGGCTGTGCCTTGACTGAGAAAAGCTGCAGGAAGAATCTGTCAAAAGCAAAATGACAATTTGCACTTCCAACACTGACAATTTTAATAAGGTGTTGGCTTGCTTAGGAAGATTATTATGGCATTAATACACATGACATCAGTAAAACAGACTAAAGCACTTAATGCTGCCAGTCTTGCCTGGGTTTTATGTAAGTGCTGATACACACCAATGATCATTTTAAAAGGTGCTTTGAAACATCCCTCAGAGAAGAAAGGGATCTTGATAAATTAAAGGAAATTTATCACACTGGAAATTAAAGGTAGCAGCTGAGAAACTCAGGAGGTGGAGGAACAGAGTCATGGCTCATCCAGATGTAAGGAAAAGTCCAGGATCAGCGCTGGCAGATGTGTTTGAGTCTTGCCCTAAGTGGCTCAGAGCTCTCAGTCTTTCCTCAGAGCTCCCTGCTTTAGGTAACCTGAGAGTTTTTCATCACAGGAAAGTGCTCACTAGGAGAAGTTACTGAAAGGAGCAGGTCCTGCCTTGTCTGGTTAATGCACTTTTTATTTGAATGGAAAAAAAAATCCCAACTTTCTCATTCATCAGCTTAACTCTTGTTTGTTTCCACAGAAAACAAAGGTTATCCAGCTGGAGGACTTGGCTTCACACCTGGGTTTAAGGACACAGGTAAGCACTGACTTTTGGGGTGAAGTACTAATTTCTGCTGGGCCCCTGCCTCCCTCTTAAACCAAAACTCCATTTAAGTGCAGTGGGTTACTTACAGGAATTTATCAGTTAAAACATAAATTATAATTTCCTTCTGCAGTCAGATGACAAGAAAAAGAGAGGTAGAGCTGTAGAAACCAACACTTGAGGTGCAGTGGAACTGCATACTTGGAGTAACCATAGAGTAAACCCAGCCATAAATTCAACAAGTTGTTGCTTTGGGTTGGTAGGAGAGATTTGCTCCTAAAAGGAGCAGGGAAAGATATAAAAAATGTGGAATTTTTGAGCAAGGACCTTGGAGAAGGACCTCTGTCCTTCATGGAACTTCATGGCACTCACAGCCTTTCCTATTACCCCTTGCTCCTTGTAACAGCCAAGAAATGGCAATAAAAGTCTCTTTTAAGTGATAAGGAATTTAATTTGAACATCCCAAAATGTTAAAAAATCATCCCTCTAAGACCAAAGGGCTGATTCCATCTCTCTGTGTGGGAGTACTGAATTCCTTAGCCCTGAGGAATTTCAATGTAAACCTCTGGAATTTATCTAAACGTGTGAAATAGTTTTTGCTTCCCTTTTGATCAGTCTGTTATTTCTTTTTCTCTTCTGCACAGGATGCAATTAACAGAATCCAGGACCTGATGGCAGATGGCACCCTGACAGGTGACAGCCAAAGCACAAAGGGGATCTTTCTGGAGGTGGTGCTGCAGAAAATGCCTTCCCTGTGGCAGAGAGAGAATTCCAGTGTCATTCCTGTTCTAAGGATCTAGCAGGACTTGATAGCTAGATATTTGTATTTTATTTATTTACCCATCTGCTGAAGGCCTTTTGGGGTTGCTGAGCAGCCAGCTGCAGGTGTGGCCATCTGAAATCTGAATTGGAGAGGATCACTGAGATGATTTGGGGTGGTTTCCAAGCCTGGTGGTTAAAGCCAGGACTGGGGTATGGCATGTGGGAGAGGCAGACATCCCAGAGCACTGGAGAATGTTGGAATGTTGTTCCCAGCCCTGTTCCCACCCAGTCCAAGTTGGGATGGCAGCAGAGACTGAGCATGAACAAGGCTGGTTTAGTGCTGGGCACTCTTGTTCTTTGCAAGGCTGAAGCAGGGGAAGGTGCCAGCACAAACATTTATTGACCTGATCTTGTGCTCGTGGCTGGAGAACGACGTGTGGAAACCCTTTAAAGTGCCCTAAAAGTGCTTGGAATCCAGGGATGAGGATGTGTGCTGTCCTGGCTCTGCCTTGGTGTAATGCATAAAAACAGAGTTCTGGTCTCTGTCTGGGTGGAGCGACAGAGTTATGGAAACTGAGCTGCAATCCCTGTCAGAGGGGAGGCTGGAAAGGCTGAGCTGGGCTCCCAGTGCCCTCCTGCACCCTCCTGCTCTTCCTTTCTCCACCAGCTGCCTGAGCTGAGAACGTGAGCACCAAAAAGGAGGGCACCAGGATGGGGAAGGTCTGGAGAGGAATCCATGTGAGGAGCAGCTGAGGGCACTTGGCTTGTTCAGCCTGGAGCAGAGGAGGCTGAGGGGAAATTAATCAAGTTCTGTAATTTCCTCCCCAGGGGCAGCTCTGATCTCTGCTCTCTGTGACAGGGACAGCACCCAGGGAAGGGCTGGAGCTGGCTCAGGGGGATTTATGTTGGATATCAGGAAAGGTTCTTCCCCCGGAGGGTGAAGGCTCCCCAGGGAATGGGCACAGCCCCGAGGCTGCCAGAGCTCCAGGAGAGTTTGGACAACGCTCCCAGGGACAGGGTGGGATTGTTGGGGGGTCTGTGCAGGGCCAGGAGCTGGATCCATGATCCTGGTGGGTCCCTTCCAGCTCAGGACATTCTGTGATTCCATGAAAACGAGGAAGCAGCTGCTGTGGAGCTCCCAGGCAGCTGTTCCCAGTGCACAGAACGTGTTCCTTTGAGCAAAATGAGCATTCCCAGGGCCCTGGGCTGCTGGCACAGCCCTGCTCCAGCACCTGGCAGGAGATAAAACCCAGCCTGGGCTGGATAGGAAGTGCTGTTGCTGTCTTTGCCCTGCAGGTGTGATTGATGACAGGGGAAAGTTCATCTACATCACTGCAGAGGAGATGGCAGCCGTGGCCCAGTTCATCAAGCAGCGAGGCCGAGTCTCCATTGCAGAGCTGGCCCAGGCCAGCAACTCCCTCATCAACCTCCAGCCCGACAGCAGAGCTGTGCCTCCAACCCTGGCCTGAGAAAAACACTGCAGGATTTTAACCCTTTCATGAATAAACCACGTAATTAAAGGCAAACAAGAACCTCCCAGCCCATTTGTGGTGCCTGAAGGTTGGATGCTCTTCTGAAGCACCAGCTGCAAGCTCAGAGGTTTTGCTTTTCCTTCTTGGTGTTAAATGGCGGAGTTGATTGTACAAGAGACTGGCCAGGAACTCAAACTCTGATGCACCTGTAGGCCAGGAAGATCAGTGATTTATCCCATGTTGCTATAAACAAGTCTTTGTTGTTTGCAGATTCTGATGTCTGTGTCAGATAGATTTGGGGTTGATTGCATTCAGGATTCTCCAGGCTTGCTCTGTTTAACTTTGTGATGGACACAGCATAGCTGTGTAGGCTTTGGCTGCTGTACCCAGATTGGAAGGAAAGAGTAAAAAGAAAATACTCTACATGTGTCTTTGTTCTTGCTGAAATATATCCTGAAACTCTGGAAAGAATGGTTGCTCTGTTCAAAATTCCAGGGGCTATTTCAGGAACCTTTTGCTATATAAATATGTTTTCCTTGGTTTATGCAATATAAAAAGTTTCCTTGCAGACAAGCTGCATCATTTCCCTGTAGCCAAGGGACAGAAACCTCTCCAGGGAAGGGCTGACTTGGGCTCATTTATTGTGCAGGCCAGTCCTGCTGATACCAACCAGACCCTGGTGATTCATCCTTTGAAGTCAGAGCCAGCTCAGAGTGTCTGAAGGCCTCAGACACCCCCACCCCGTGGCCTCTGTGTTCTGCAGGTTTGGGGGTTTTTAAATAAAACCTTCAGACACTCTGAGTCATGCAATTAATGTTCCAAGTTAATGGTTATTAATGTATTAATTGTATGGGTCAGTGTATTTCCTGCATAAGAATATTTATTTTTTAAATCATTCATCCATTCTCCATTCTGAAGTCAGCAGAATTTATGTGGATAAACAGTAACTGGGGAGGACAAGAGGTTTTGTCTCTGCCAAACTTAGAGGTAACTTGAGCAGACTAAAAGCCACGTTATCAGTGGGATGAGACAGCAATAAAACAATGGAAGGAAACATTTCCCTTTAATCTCTGCACTGCTGCTGGATGTCAGAGTGCAGGAGAGTGGAGTTCCACCAGCACCACGAGGTTATTTAACATTTGAGGCTTGTAAAGTCTCTTGTTACAGATTTCATATTAAGTTTTTAAAAAATATTTGGCCTTGCCACTATTTTTTTTGCTCTGTCTTAAACTACTCTTGTAATAAAATCAACAATATTGAAAGAATTGCAGAGGTTTGTGTTAGAAATGGTTGGGGTAAGACATGCCTGTGAGCTCTGCCAGCAGCTGCTCTGCTCTCCTGATCCTCTCCCACCATTTCCATTCCTGTTGTTTTTACCCAGCTGCATCCTCTCAGCACTCAGGAAAACTCATTTTCCTCTCATTTTGGGGTGCTTTGCTGCATGTGAATTGTGAGGCTGGGGATTTACATGAGCCAGGAGAACATAATGGAGGTAACAAAACACAAAAGTGGCCTTCCCACTCTGCTGAAAATTCCTGTGGAACAACCTCTGCTGTGCCTTGAAGGAATTTTTGCACTTCCCTGAGTTTCCTGAGTGGCTGCAGGAGGTGAGGACAGGTGGGTGTTGGTGCTCTGACCCTGTGCCTTGGGGAGCAGCCACCACTATTCCACTGCAGCTCAGCTCTCTGTTAAAGGAGTGGTTTGATATTTTCTAGGAATTCACTTCCAAAGTCCCAGGAGGCAGCTGAAAGTCTGGAACACAATTGCTCCAGGCCATTTGTTTGGATGGTTTAGAAATGAGGCAATTCAAACCTAAGCTGCTGTTTCAGTCTGTGTCTGTGGAAGTGAGGGGGAAGAAATTCAGGGCTGTGCCCCCAGAATTACTTGACTGGCTGAATTCAAAACACAAGTTTGATATATCCCAAAGAGACACCTTCCCTCCCTGAAATAGGAACACCCCTGGGTGTCCTGGCTGAGCTGGGATTGTCCCCAAGGTCCTGGGTGAGGATGGTGGCTGAGGGTGCTGGGGGAGAGGTGGAACAATCTGGAATGTTTTCCTCTCCTAATACCCAATAAAGCTCAGTGTTCAGGTACTAAACTTCATCTTCCTCCAGCCTTTCAGTGCCTAAAGCTCCAAGAGAGCTGGAGAGGGACAAAGGATGGAGGGGCAGGACACAGGGAATGGCTCCCACTGCAGAGGGCAGGGTTAGGTGGGATATTGGGAAGGAATTGTTCCCTGTGAGGGTGGGCAGGCCCTGGCACAGGGTGCCTAGAGAAGCTGTGGCTGCCCCTGGATCCCTGGAAGTGTCCAAGGCCGGGTTGGACAGGGCTTGGAGCAGCCTGGGGTAGTGGGAGGTGGCACTGGATGGGATTTAAGGTCCCTTCCCAAACCATCCCATCATTCTGTGGTCTCAAGCCGGGACTTTTCTCACTTTTACCCTGATTCCCTCCCTCATCCCATTCCCTGGGATTAACCTGTGGGACTCAGCTGCCAGCTGGTACTAAGCCCTGACAGTCTGGCACAGCCGGCACCAAACGCTGGCAAAATGGTAAATACAGCAAAATTCTGGGCACTACATTTTGGGCTCCTCACTTTGGGATCATCCATATGCAAATCACTCATTAAAATCAGCCGTGGGCAAGGGCAGCTCCTCCCGCTGCCCCTCCTTGCAGGGGACAGNAAAAAAAAAAAAAAAAAAAGATATTGTAAACCTTGTCTCCAGACCACACAAGGTGAGATCTCATCAAGGAAAACTCCAGCTTCTTGTCTGATGGAAGAATGGAGTTTATGCAAAGTGTTTACAGGTTAAAAAATAAAAGCAACGAAATGTCACAACTTTTCATNAGAGGTGGAACAATCTGGAATGTTTTCCTCTCCTAATACCCAATAAAGCTCAGTGTTCAGGTACTAAACTTCATCTTCCTCCAGCCTTTCAGTGCCTAAAGCTCCAAGAGAGCTGGAGAGGGACAAAGGATGGAGGGGCAGGACACAGGGAATGGCTCCCACTGCAGAGGGCAGGGTTAGGTGGGATATTGGGAAGGAATTGTTCCCTGTGAGGGTGGGCAGGCCCTGGCACAGGGTGCCCAGAGAAGCTGTGGCTGCCCCTGGATCCTTGGAAGTGTCCAAGGCCGGGTTGGACAGGGCTTGGAGCACCCTGGGGTAGTGGGAGGTGGCACTGGATGGGATTTAAGGTCCCTTCCCAAACCATCCCATCATTCTGTGGTCTCAAGCCATGACTTTTCTCACTTTTACCCTGATTCCCTCCCTCATCCCATTCCCTGGGATTAACCTGTGGGACTCAGCTGCCAGCTGGTACTAAGCCCTGACAGTCTGGCACAGTCGGCACCAAACGCTGGCAAAATGGTAAATACAGCAAAATTCTGGGCACTACATTTTGGGCTCCTCACTTTGGGATCATCCATATGCAAATCACTCATTAAAATCAGCCGTGGGCAAGGGCAGCTCCTCCCGCTGCCCCTCCTTGCAGGGGACAGGAGGGTGGTGATGTTTTGCTTCCTGCTGCTTTGTCCAATCTACTTTCACCGGTTTTAAAAGGGTGGAACATCCCCCTATAATGTGACTTTCAAAAAACTCCCAATTTTCTGTTAAACTTTGCCATGAATTTTTCAGCATTTTCCCCCATGTCTTCCCTCTGAAGTAGCACAGGACTCCCAGGTACTCTGGCTGTACATGGAAGGAATAATAATAATAATAATAATAATAATAAT